>JAJPUD010005870.1:5948-39384 GCA_023553655.1 Myrmecobius fasciatus
GCTCCCTGGGTTCTCCCACAGCCTCTCCAAGGCTGCTCCCCTTCACCTTGGCTGAGATTGGGGATGCTTTCGTGGTTCTCGATCTGTTGGTTGCAGAGATCATCGTAGCAGCGCCGTAGCAGGGTGAAGTCAGGGGGCAGCGAGTCTCCCCCTGACATCATCTCCCCGGAGCCGGGGCCATAGGAGCATCCCTTTTTCACCAGGGTTATTGAGTTTCTGTAACCTGGAGATGGGGAGGAGGGGAGGGCTACGGCTGCGACCCAGTCCTGGCCCCCCGCCTCCTCCCCAGGTTTCATCGGCAATCTCTCAGCCCCCCGTGCTCCCCACAAGCTGTGTCAGCGTCCTCCCGCTCTGCCCCGTTTTTCTCAGATCTGCTTTTATTCCACGCCAGGTCACCTCTCCCTCCCAACACTCTTTCTCCCAACGTAGGCGACCTTCAGGGAGACTCCCTTTCTCTAGCACCTACCGCCTGGGCCTTGATTTCCCCACAGGACAGGACTGGATAACCTGTCAGACGCCTCCCCATCCCAGGCTTCCCTGTTCTAGGCTTTTTCCCTTTCAGAATCCAATAAGCGTCGATATGAGGTCTTGGCGTTTTAGAAAAGTCACCCCACAAGTGCAGGATGAACCCCCTTATCCGAAAATGATCTGGGGGAGGCGCTGGGAATCCACGAGTCTGAGGTGTCTTGGAAGCCTGGGCTCACGGGATCCTCGTTAGGGGAACAGGATAAGGTGTAGCTTTGGTCTGCGGCCTTCTGCCGGGCTCTGACCATCCTGCGCCATGTTTTAGTCAAGGCTGGGGGTGAGGGGGTGCCCGGGACCCAGACTGAGTGACAAAGGGGGCCTGAAAGGCCATTCAGCCCCAGGAGAGCAGATTGAGGCGAGGCAGGGGAGCTCTTTGGTTATCTGAAGGTGGAAGGGAGAGGGACCAGCCCGGTTTTTGTGGGCCCCATGGGGCAGCATGAAGCTGTGGGAACCATGGAGAGCAGAGCAGGAAGGTCTTGCCTCAGCTTAACAACCGCTTGGGATGGGCTGCTTCATGAGGTGCTGGCTAGGGGGTGCAGGGGATAGAGCACCAGGCCTGACTTCTGAGTTCAAATGTGGCCCCAGACACTTCCTAGCTGCTGACCCCGGGCAGGTCCCTTCAGCCCTGCCTGCCTCAGTTTCCTCATCTGTAAAATGAGCTGGAGGAGGAAATGGCCAACCCCTCCGGGGTCTCTGCCAAGAAAAGTAAATGGAGTCATGAATTGGACCCGATTGAAATGAATGAACAATAAGAAGCTTCATCAGACAATGAGCTCCCTGTTCCCGGAGGAGTGGGAGCCATGGAGAGATATCTGGGGATACTGAAGAAGGGATTCCTGCTCCGGAACAAGTCTGGCCGGGTGCTTTTGGAGGCTCCTCTGTCACCACCCGGAGAGATCTGGGACTCTTCTCCCCTCTCCCCTTGTTCCCTGGACCCCCGTCCCTACCTGTACTCAGGGAAGTCACCGCCTCCAGGCAGGCCTCTTGGCCTGCCTCACAGTCCACAATGGACATCCGGATGCCCGAGAGGTCAAAAGGACCGTGGAAGGACCGCTCAAAACTGTAGCACTGGAGAGCCCTGGTACCTGTGGGAGACAGAGGATGGGCAAGAGGGTGGGGAAGGGGAAGGAGGCAGGCTGAGGCAGATGATGTGTCACTGTGGCTGAGGGTGGCCCGGCTGCTCCTGTCCCATCCCTTTTCTCATCTCCTTGCCCAATCCTGAACTGGCCACACGAGCTCATCCAGTCTCTTCTCAAAAGCCTTTCCCTCCCTCCCTTCACTTAGGCTGGTGGCAAATCCCCTCCTTTCTGCAGGAAGCCCCCCTCCTCGAGCCAGAAAGGAGATGGGCTCTGCTCTCTCCCTGCCCTGGCAGCTTTGTTACTCTCAGCCCCACTCCTTGGCTGCATCCCACGTCTGCGTCCTGGAAAGGGACAGAGAGAGGGAGAAATGAAAAGAAGTATGGTACAATGCACACACCTGCACACACACAGGTCTATAACACACATGCAATGCACACACATGTAATGCACACACACAGACACACACACCTGCACACACATACATACAGCATAGAACAGTGAGAAGAGCCTTGGCTGTGGAATCAGAGGCCTCGAGTTCAAATCCTGCCTTTGAAATTTCCGGTTTGGGCTGAGCAAAGTCCCTGTGCCTGAGTTTTCTCATCTGTGATGTGAGGAGTTGACTCCATGACTCCGGAGTCCCTTCCAACTCTGAGTGTCCGATCCTGTGACTTGGTTCAAGGAAGTTTCTGAGAGCCTCAGGGAGGTCCAGGGGGTGGGAGACAATGTCCTAAGAATACCCCTCCCCCCGTACAGAATCTGAGATCCTTCAGAGGACCACGAGACGAAGACTCGGGCATCATGGACAGCTGAGTCCCAGAGGGGGCACAGAGCCAGAGACACAGGAGGCTCAGGATGAAGATTCAGAGGTCTCATTGAATCTCAGAAGCCCCAGGAAGGCAGCAAGGCCAAGAAATGGGAGAGATCTCAGAGATGAGGGGCTCTGGAGCCCAAGGCAGATCGATCAGACCCCTCCCTCCTCTGCACTCCCTCTGTCCCCCCGGCCAGGCACAAACAGGCGCAGAAGGGGCACAGCGATCACGCCCTCTCCCCCTGATCTGCTGATTTTTGGGGTGGGCACGTCTGCCAGAGCAGAGAGTCGGGACCCTCCCTCCCTGCCTGACCCACTGTGACTAGAGAAGAAGGGATGAGGAGGAAGAAAGGATGGAGAAGGGAACTGCCCTTTCCCTCCCCTGCCATGCCCTGTCTGAGACCCTAAAGTGCCACTCTCTGCCCATCCCGCCCTCGCCCCCACCCCATACCTGCTAGGGTCACCAAGAGGCTTAGCAGTGACCGGAGAAGGATCATGATGGAGGCTTGCTGTGGGCTGCCAAGAGTGCTTCTCCAGCTGTGGGAGCAGGTTCTTCTCCTCCTCCCTGTTCCTTTATCCTCCACCCCTCCTCTTCCCTCCCCCCCCAGGGCTGGGCATCTCCAGGGGTGCTCTGGGCCTCTGAGCATGCTGAATAGTCATGAGAAGGGAGGAGATCAGGTTGTGTGTGTCCCTGAGAGGGTCAAGGTCTGGGGAGCAGCTCGGCTGTATGGGTCTCCCCCATCCCAGGTCCCCCAAAGTGGGCAAGGGTGGTCCCTATGGCTTATTTGCTTTCCAAGACTTGTGGCCCCCTCCCATTCTTAGTGTCTGACCCCCACCCTCCCCCATCCCTGCCTGAGCCCCCCCTTCTCCACCCCTTCCTCCTTTTCTCCCTTTTTTCTCTCGGTCCACTCTGCAGTATCTGGAGGAAGGAAAGCCCTGTTCCCATACGGTCCTCATGGAAGAGGTCACCTAGACGACCTTTCACTGGGCACCTCCCTCCTTGTCCCTCCTTGTCCCATCATCACAGCCTCCCAGTCAAGTGATACCCACCTGAGGGCCTGCCTCCTCCAAGAAGCCCTCTGTCATGACCAGCTGATCCAGGGAACTATGGACTACATCCTCTGGAAGTCAGTGGACCACAAGCCTGGACCACTGATTCAGGACATTGGCTCTTGGGGATCGGGGCCCGATTGTCTGGGGGCATTTATGTCTCTCCCCTCATTCTCTGCCCAATGAGTACCTGCAGCTCTTGCCTAGGAGTGGGGCCATGATGGGATGAGAGTGCCCTCCCTATGCAGAAGGGTCCCATCCCTCGGGACTCCTTGCTTCTGGAAGGGCAGGAGCTGAGCCGAAGTCACCAGGTGGAGGGACGTCGTTCCCAGAGCTTCTGCCAGGTCCAGGCAGGGAAATCTGAGGTAGATCTAAGGAGGCGGCAGTGGGGCTGGGCAAAGAGAATATATGAATTGCATTTCTCACACCCCTACATCTTCTCTCCGTGTCCCAGTCCCGGGTCTCTAGCAGCTCAGGGACCATCCATCTTGATGTCCTGTTGGTGCCAAAAATTCAATAGGTTCTGAACCCATCATTCTGCCCCCTAATTCTGGCCCTCTTCCCAGAATTCCTGTTTCTCTCGATGGCTTCCTCCTGGACATTTGGGCTCCAAATCCCAGAGCCATCTTTTGCTCTTCCTTCTCTCTCCTTGACCACAGCAAAGCAGTAAGTTCACCCTCTCATTTCTTCTTCCTTCCTTCCCTCTCCCATTCCTTCCCTTCTCTGCACTCAGAGGGCCACAGCCCTAGCTCAGGCCTTCATCACTCCTTGGCCAGACTCTTGTAATGCTAGACCTCTCATTCGAATCCCTGTTCCTATCCTGGGGCCTTCAAAGGCACAGGTGTGACACTCAATTCCTACAATGGCCTTCCTAGCCTGACCGTCACTTGCCCTTCCAGCTGTATCTTTTAGGTTCTACGTCGTGTATTCCACGTCCTTCCATCGCCATCCAAAGAGAATGGCTGACAGTCATCCACCTGGTCTGGCTTGACTCACCTGCCTGGAACACCTGCTCTCCTCATGGCTGAACACCGAGGGCTTCTCTTCCTTCAAGGCTCAGCTCCCAGTGCCGGGGACTTGCCTTCTTCCACCTGGATGAAAGCAGGAACCTCTCCATCGTCACAGTTTCCAAGCTCCTTTGCTTACTGGCAGCTGGGTAGCATGGCAGATGCAAGAGAGAAATTTAAATGCTGCCTTCGATGAGAATGTCTCCCTGGACAAATCACTTCTGTTTGCCTTAGCTTTCCCATCTTTAAAATGGGACAATAGCATCTTCCTTACAGAGTGGTAAGGTCAAATGAGCTAAAATGCGTAAAGTAGTGCAGTATTTTGGTCTGGATCTCTCTTTTCCCCCCATCATGCTACTCAGGTGCTTATCTATTGATATGTCTGCTCCTTCTCGAGAGTGGGGACTTCGAGCATGGTAAAACTCTTTGTGTAACCCAAGTCCTAAAGCCCATTGGTACGTGGACATCCTGGTCCTCCGAGAGCAAGGTATCTCCGCCTCAATGCTGGGAGCTCTGCATCCGGCACCCTGGATGTGTAGACCTATGTCTGCCTTCCCCAGTTAGAATGACTCTCCTTGAGGGCAGGGTCTGTTTTGTTTTTTTGTTTTTCTCTTTGCATTTATATTCTCAGTATTAGCACGGTGTCTGGGACAAAGTGAGTGCTTAATAAAGGCTTGTTCACTCCTGACTGAAACGTGGGCAGGCAGTTTCTGGAGACTGGGCAGGGTTGGAAAACTGGTGGCGTAGCCTTCTGGCTTTAGAGCTTGGTGGCTGACTGCATTGAGAAACTAACCAATGCTATTTAAATATTAACCAATGCTTATGATAATCCATTGATCCAGTGATAATGGACACTCCCAAGACCTAAGCGGCTCCCATCCCATGGATGGCCTTTCTTCTGGGGATGGAGTCCAGTTTGTCTTATGTGTGTTGTATATTGTGCGTGTGTGCTTATTATCTCTCCCATTAGACTGTACACTTCTTGAGGCAAGGACCAGCACATAGTAGGTGCTTAATCCAGTGATCCAGGGATGAATCCATTGATCCAGTGATAATGGACACTCCCAAGACCTAAGCAGCTCTGATCCCATGGACGGTCTTCCTTCTGGGAATGGAATCCAGTTTGTCTTATGTGTATTGTATATTGTGTGTGTGTGCTTATTGTCTCCCATTAGACTGTACACTTTTGGAGGGCAAGAACCTGCACATAGTAGGTGCTTAATCCATTGATCCAGTGATAATGTACACTCCCAAGACCTAAGCAGCTCCCATCCCATTGACGGCCTTCCTTCTGGGAATGGTCTCCAGTTTGTCTTATGTGTGTTGTATATTGTGCGTGTGCGCTTATTGTCTCTCCCAATAGACTGTACACTTCTTGAGGGCAAGGACCAGCACATAGTAGGTGCTTAATCCAGTGATCCAGGGATAAATCCATTGATCCAGTGATAATGGACACTCCCAAGACCTAAGCGACTCCCATCCCATTGACGGTCTTCCTTCTGGGAATGGTCTCCAGTTTGTCTTATGTGTGTTGTATATTGTGCGTGTGCGCTTATTGTCTCTCCCATTAGACTGTACACTTCTTGAGGGCAAGGATCTGCACATAGTAGGTGCTTAATCTGCTGACTTGACTGGACCTGCTTCTTCTCTTCTGATCATAGGTAGGGCCATGAATACAGAGCTGAAGGGACCTTAGCTTCATCAAGTCAGGCCCCCTCGGTTGGCAGAGGGAAACCAAGTCCCTGGGAAAGGGGTGATCCTCCAGACTGATAGCAGGACCAGCCTCCACGGGACAGCTGTGACTTCTCTTAGCCCCAGGACAGGCTGCCCAACAGCTGCCACTAGGGTTGGCAGAGGCTTTGGAACGGGAGGACCAGCTGGTGTCTGGGGCCACTATCGCCTCTTCTCTTCCTTGCTCCTCCAAAGGCCCCAGGAAGAGTCAGAGCTTGGGTCTGGATCCCCACTCTTCCTGCTTCCAGCTTGGTCAGACCTTCTCACCCTCAGCAGAAGCCATACAGTGCCTTCTCTCTCCTTTTTTTGGGTGCTTGTATTATTAGCGCTCAGCCTGAGGGCCCTCAGGTCTGGGCCAAAGAAAGACACCAAGACGCCAAGGTCTTGGGCCAGGGAAGCAGCTCAGAAGCCGTTTCCTGCCCCTCTGTAAGGGGATTGTAGTTGCCCATTCAGTGACTGGACAAATGTTTATTACTTTCCCCTTCATTCTCGCTCTCCCTGAGGAATCCTCAGGCCCCTCTTCTTTAGCTAGGTCTAACATTCTAACATCCAGTCTGCGAATCTGTGTTTCTCAGGCCACAAGATCTCAAAGACCTAGACAGAGCTTCTTGGGACTGGTTAAAGGATTATGGAGATGGAAAGGACTTCAGGATGATCCAGTCCAAGACTCTAATTTTACAAAGAAGTAAGCAGAGGCCCACAGAGGGCTTGTCCAAAGTCTGCTCAGTAAGAGACTTGGGATTAGAATCAGACCCTCTGACTTTAAAGCCATGTTCTTTCTAGTATGTCCCTCTGGGACTTAGTCAAGGCCACCAATGGGAACCTTATGAGGTCCTCCCTGCACTGGCCAACCTGCCACTGTGAAGATGGTGAAAGTGAGTCCTGGAGAGGGAAAGGCTCTCCTAGCGCATGATCACCGAGCATATCACAGTCTGGGCTCAGGTCCAGCGAAGGGGCTTTTTACATGGGTCCACCTCTTCCAGAATCTTAGAATGACTGTCATTAAAATAACAAGGGTTCTGTATTCGGGGAGTAAGGAGAGGATATTTGACAGATTAGAAAGAATTGCTCAGCTCATCGATCAACCATATTTATGCCCCTCTAATTGGAGGGGCTGGCAGAAGACCTCCCCACCCCACAAAGATCGATCTGATCAAGCCACAGCAGAGCTGTAATCAGAGAAGTCAGTCAGTCAACAAACATTCCTTGGGTTCAATATGTGCCCAGATACGAAGAAAAGCAAAGGGGATTATGGTCAGACACCCAAGATGCCAGGGCCATCCCCTGCACCTTGGGCCATCACCAGTGGTTCTGACTTTTGTCTTGCCTTTGGACTCTGGAAGACAGAGTATCTCTGACTCTTTTCAATCCCATTGAGGCACAAGTCACAGCATCACCCCAGAAAAGGACAAACAATAACAACCAACATTCTAATGGCAGAGACAACATGCAAATGACTCCATCCATCCAGGTCATATACAAAGTAGATGGAAATTCCCAGCAAACACTTTTTACAAGGGGCCTTTCCTGGTCCCTCTCTCTGCCTGCTAACACCTAGAGCTAAATCTTGCAGGAAGCCAGGCAATATGAGAGGGAGAGGTGAAGAGGAAGAGCAGCATTCCGGGCCCGGGAGTCAGTCAGTACAATGGCCAAGAGAGTGGAGATGTAGTGTTGTGTCTGAGGAAAAAAGGAGCCTGGTATGGCTGGAGCACAGAGCGAGAAGATGGTGGTCAGTGTCCGAGAACTTCAGAAGGGCCCGGGCGATGCTGCTAAACAGATGACTTTACGCTTAATCCATTCACTTCCAGGAAACGGAGGGTGAAGTGTTTAAAAAGTTGGAGAGACATAGTTCCTGGGTAATTTAATCATTTTATTAACAATGCTATCATGTGTATTCACAAAAGCTCAGTGAACCTCATGGCGGGCTCATAATTTATATGCCCTTGGAAGAATAGGTGTTCTTGAGGGTAGTAACCAACCCCAGTAATTAATTAACAACAGTTAATGAGAGAATGGAGATTATAATGGGAGGTGGGTATAATTACAATGAAAGTCTTGGTATACGTGACTTGGATCACCCAAATCTTGGTCAATGAGATTTATTAATTTCCTTATCACCTGCATGATAAAAGGGAGGATCCATATTTTCCCAGACCTGTCTGAGTAAACACAATGAGCAGGAACCCTCCCATTAGGCCAAATTTAAAATTTCTTTACTGTCTGATTAGATTGTGACCTAGCTAAATCTTTGGGAAAGCTTTCCCTCACTGGTTGATTTCTGGATGAGGAAGTAAAAGAAAGGGAAAAAAATCCTTGCTTCTGATTAAATAATTAGTTATTAACACGAGAGAAATAATCGTTTCTCACAGGAGTCACTGGTGTTGACTGAGTGTAGAGGGGTATGTGTGTGTGTTAGTGACTAGGTGAGGAATACCTGGCCTTTGGTTGATGATTATGCAACGAGAGAAGAGCGCCACTGTTGCCGCTGTCTTTTAAGAGCTCACCTTGTATGAGCCCTTTGATCTCAGAGGCGAGATGAATGAGGCACGGGAACTCATAGGATGTGAAAAGAGCTCCAGTTTATTATGCTGCACAGCCTTGTGGATATACAATTTTGCAAGCATGATCAGCATGTGAACAGTAGGCAATGCCCAGTCACCATTCAGAGAAGCAGCTCTTGGGCATTGCGTGTGCATGGTATCTGCCAATGGGAGGAGAGCCGACCCAGCCACATCAGCAACCCGCTCACAGGCTAGAGGCCCTCTCAAGGCATCCCTGCTCACGAGCAACTAGCTGTGACCCTCAGGCTCAACCCATTCCCATGCCATGCACCAGTGCTCCTTACTCAACAAGGGCGTTTCTGCAACGTGGCAGAAAACCTATTATGCACCACAGGTCAAGGTGACTTCTGTACTCCCTCTCAGCAGGGTCCCATGCCCTGGCAGGCCCCCAATTGCTGTTCTTGACTGGAGGTGTAAGGAGTCGCATCCAACTGCAGGAACACTGGATCTCAGCTGGAAATCCAACCTCCTTTAGCTCCGAGTGTCTTATTTCATTCCAATCTTGAGTCTGAACTTGGTCTCAGCCAGACCTGGCCCTTAACACTGGCTGGGCAGAAGACAGGGGGAGGATCTCATAAAGTCCCCACTGAGTAGCCTTGACTGTGGCCCAGAGTGACACATTAAAAAGAACGTAACTTTAAAGTCAGAGGATCTGCTTCTAATGCCAGGTCTCTTATTGACCAGCTGTATGACTTGGACAAGCCCTCTCTGTGCCTCAGTTTACTTTTTTATAAAGTTCCAAGAAGTTCTGTCTTGGTGCTTTAAGATCTTATGGCCTGAGGAACACAGGTTCACAGACTGGACATTATAACATCAGACCCCAGCTAAAGAAATCCTCAGGATTCTTCAGGAAAGGCAAGGATGAAGGGGAAAGCATCTACACAGTGTTTTGAATATAGAAGGTGCTTCATAAATGACTGCTGAATAAATGAATGAATGAGAGGGTCTTTGTCACAAAGCATAGGATTATATGCCTCTGTGATTCAAGTTGATGAGATTTCATTTTAGAAGTTTCCTAATGTGTTAGATTGGAGAGAAGTCTAGATCATGCAGTAGCCTTGTGGGTGGGTCTGCTGACCTCTCGCCACTCCATTCCATCCTCCATTCAGCCATCAAAGAAATTTTCCTAAAGTGCAAGTCTGATCACGTCACCCAGTACCCCTCAATAAACTCTCTCGGCTTCCTATTGCCTCCAGGAGCAAACAGAAAATGCTCTGCTGTGCTTTCAAAGCCCTGCCTCCTCCTCCCTTTCCAATCTCCTCATACCTTATTCCCCAACAAATGCAATCTCCAATCCACTGACAAACATCTATTTTATCTTCCCTCTCCAAGTAAATAACAAAAAGAAAAGAAGACTTCCATAACAATATAATTCCCATGGGAATTCCCATTCCCTTGTTGGTCTCATTCTGCATTTTATGGCTATCCCCTCTCTGGCAAGAATAGGCAGAACTATACAGGAAAGATGGTATGATTACTGATCTAGAGCCCATCCAGGAGAATCAAGTCAGATGAGCCTTAGGAAGCACTGCTAACAACAGGGCTAGTGGAGATGGTGGAATCCCAGCCAAGCGATTTACAATCCTGAAAGACGATGCTGCTGAAGTGCCGACTCAATATGCCAGCAAATCTGGAAAACTCAACAGAGGCTACTGGATGGGTGAAGATCAGTTTATGTCCCAATCCTAGAAAGGACAACTCCAAGGATGTTCAAATTACAGAGCAATTGGGCTCATTTCTCATGCCAGCAAGACTATGCTTAAGATTCTGCAAGCAGCAATATGTGAACTGGCAATTACCAGAAAAGCAGGAGGCAAAGAAGCAGAGGAACTAGAGACCAAATTGCCAACATTTACTGGAGAAAGCAAGAGAGTTCCAGAAAAAAAAATCTACTTGTTTCATTTACTATATACATATATGTGTATATATATTGCATATATATACATATATATCTGCTTCATCTATTATAATATATATTCTTTGTGGATCACAATAAAATTTTGACACACATTACTTTTGGAAAAATCATGGCCCTTTGCCACCAAAGTGTTGTCTCAACTTTTTAGGATACTGTCCAGATTTGCCATAGCTTTCCTTCAAGAAGCAAGTATTTTAATTTCATGGCTGCAAGTGCCATCTACAGTGATCTTTGAGCTCAAAAATATAAAATCTGATACTGCTTCCTCAATTTGCCAGGGAATAATGGGACCAATTGCCAAGATCTTAGTTTTTTTTTAATGTTAAGTATCAAGACAGTTTTTACACTCTCCTCTTTCAACCTCATCAAGAGACTTCTTAATTCTTCACTTTTCAGTGTCTCTTCAGTAGCAAGGAGATCAAATCAGTCAACACTTAAAAGAAATTAATGCAGACTGTTATACTTTGGCCACATAATGAGAAGATAGGATTCACTGGAAAAGATCCTGATAGTGGGAAAGATTGAAGGCAAAAGGAGAAGGGGATCTCAGAGGATGAGATGGATAGATAGTAGAGCACAGAAGGGCCTGGTATGAACCATAGTTCAAGGGGTCATGAAGAGTAGGATAGGGCTGAACAATACAAGTGGAAGAGATGGAGAAGGAAAAGTCAAGGGATTTGGATGAACATTTATATGGCATTTTTAGGTTTGGAACACCCCCAGTTAAGAAGCCTGCCAAAGTCAGAAAGAGAAGCAGACTTAGAGGTAGATCTAGACTGGAGACATATAAGAGGAGACATCCTGTAAGAAGAGCCAGACACACCCTCAGGCTTCCAGGGCAACCTGGAGCTCAGGGCATTGTTTTTCTCCATCACCATTGGCATGAGCCCCCACATTTCCCCCTCTGTTGTTAGGGGGCCAGTGACTAGCCTCCCTGTTCCATTGAACAATTTAACATAAATTGGCTTTTGCAAAGGGATTTTTTTTTAACTTTAAAGATACAGTAAGAAGGAACTATAAAATTGGTTTTAATTCTGTTATTATGGTTTAGTCAAGTTAGATTTAATATTCTCCTCTGTAAGTTTTACTCAGGTAACCTCAAGTCAACTGGGCCACAATTCTTATCTTATAGTTTATATCACTACCCTTGCAACTTCGCACACCACCCACATTGTGGGAAAAGATCAGGCTTAATCTAAGTTGTTGTGGACTCCTCTTTTCTCCCAAGATGGGGTTGTCTTATCATTGCCTGGTGATCTTAGAGGTGGTGGGACTTATAAGAGGACATCCAAGAGATGATAATATCAAGCTGAGAACAGAGGGTTTTTACTTTCTGGCCATCAAGAACAAGACAGATCTCTGAAATTTTGCCTGTTACCTAGTTCACTGCTGTCCTTGCCCTCTTTGCCTCCCTTGGGGTCTCTGGCATTCTGGAGGACACCACTGACCCCCTTTGCTTGGTTGTGCTCCGGGCTCTCCAACACAGCCTGCCAATACCCTCTACCACTCATTCTCTGGGCGAGGAGGCTCAACACTTAGCTCAGAGCCCTCTAAGTTAATGTCCACTGCTGGAGGAGCCCTCCCATGGTTTGCTCCCCCAAATCTCTCCTGCTCCTGGGGGTATTGATGGGGCTGGCCTAGGTGTGACTTCCATATTCCAAAGGCTTGCTGCTCATGACTGAGTGGGAAATTGTGCTCCCCAGCCCAAGAACAGAAAAAGGCCCAGAGATCCAGGATGCTCTCTTGGGGCCCTGTGACCATCCTACTCCCCCAACATGAATAAAGCAAATGGAGATGGGAGGAGGGAGGAGGTTTCTGGGGTCGGGAGATGCCAGCAGGCTGGTACCAGAATGCCCACAGTGACCCGCTCCCCGGTCTTCCCCGGCTCCCCACTATCCTTGTCATCAGTTCTCCCTGAAGGAGTCTAGGCCCAAACATCACAGCAGTCAGAGATAGAGCATGGAGGGATGGAGAGAGACCTAGCAGCCACAGTCAACAGCCACTTCCTGAGGGCCTACTGTGTGCCAGCTCTGTGTTGGGTCAGATGCCTAGAGGTGGAAACAGAAATCGCGGGTGTGAAGGAGAAGGCAGAGAATGGGGACAGAGCAGCGCCGAGGACAGACCTGTGGGGAATGCCCATGCTTGGGGGATTAGCGGTGGAGGAGACAGAGGCAGAACTGGGGGAGGGCCACCCGGAGAACGGCCACTCCTGCCCTGGGCAAGGCCCTGGGTAAGGGGGGGGCAAGTGTGAAGGTCAGTGCTGCAGAGCGGTCAGCAAGGACAAAGATCAGAAGCGGGCCCAAGGGACTGCAGAAGCACTTCCAGGGCGGCTTGTGAGGGTGTGGAGGCACCCCATTCTATCCGCTTGTGGGGAACCCTCTCTTAACCCTGCCTCTCTCCTCAGCTCCCTGGGCAATAGGAAGTCCTGCCACATGGAGTTAGAGCCGCTGAGTGGCTAGGTTTCAGAAGTCACCAGAGCCTGCCTTGCTGACCAGATGTGTTTCCCTATGGAGCTGAGGGGGCCGAGAAGCCCATCTGTCCTTGCTGGAGCTCCTTCCTGTCAGGGCAAAGGACACCCCCTTTGGCCAGCCGCAGGATGACTTGTGAGTGCTTCATTGCATCCTGACACCGGAGTGAACAACGATGCTGACGGGACTTGCTTTCCCTGGCGCGGACTGAGCATTTGATTTTTGTTCTTGAACCCCTCCTGGCAAGCACGGAGCCAGCCTAGGGCCTGATAAATGCTTTTTGACTGATGGACAGTAAGGAAGGGGAGGGAGCGCAGTACAGATGCTCTCCCTCTGGCTATGACAAAGAAGAGACAGTAGCTGGGCGGCATGGAAAGGTTTTTAGGTTGGGGAAGGCAAGGGACAGAGGCCGGGGGAGAGGGAGAGAGGGAAGAGGCCCAGGGCCTGGGGAACGTTGCCGCTGGGAGCACAGCTGCCTCCTTGGAGAGGTCAGTATGAATTAAGGGAGAAAACGATGTCACGGATTACAGACCACAGCAGGGAACTTGGAGTCCAGAACGCCAGGCTGGGTTTGGAGCGAGATCCTGGCGCTTCCAGCGACTCGGGCCTGTTTCCTTCTCTGTAGGAGCTGGAGGATCCCTTAGAGCTCCCTTAGGCGCTTATGATGAAGTGATGGTCAGTTGGGTGAGCAGGAGAGGGCACCAGAAAGCCACCGACACTTCCTAGTTCTGTGACCCTGGGCAAGCCACTTTACCCTGTTTGCCTCAGTTTCCTCATCTGTAAAAAGGGGACATTGGAGGAAAAATGCCAACCCAAGAAAACCCCAATGGGGTCACCAAGAGCTAGCTGACCAACCTCCCATTCCCAGGCATCCCAGGACACAGGTGGGGCAGAGTGGGCAGAATGCAGAAGAGCAGCGCCAGAACCTGCCCCGGACACGAGTTACCGTCTCCCACGCTGCTCCAAAATGGGGAGGGGTCGTACCTCTCTGCTGTAACTTAAGTAACTCGAGCAGGCCCCATTTGGGCCCTAACTGCTGGGGGGACCCCGGGGGCCAAGCCCAACTCCTGCTTTTGCATTTTCTTGTGTGCGTTCGTTAGCCCTTCAATTAGAGTGGAAGCTTCCCGAGGCCAGGCTCTGTGACCTGCTTTCTCTGCGTCCTTTGTATTCAGCAGGCACTCAGGAAATGTTCTCTTGGTCTAACTGCAGGCCAGAGCTGAGACGAACCTTCAGGGCTCTCTTGTCCTTATTTACAGAGGGGAAACTGAGGAAACTCAAGACATTAATGGCAGAGTCGGCATTCAAACACAAGACTCCTTCCACTACAACACACTGTCTAGCACATAGTGAAGCCTGGTGCTGAATGGGGTGGCAGAATTAAGTCATCTCTAAGCGCCCTTCTCGCTCTGACGTCAACTTCCGGGGAAGTCAGACACGCCCAAGCCAAGGTTCTGCACCTGGCGAGGGGGGAGTGAGGGGGGACCTCGGGTGAGGAGCGGGGCGGGAGTGCGCATTCTCAGTCCCTACCGATGACGTCACACACCGCACTTAGAACCCGACCTCCTCTGGGCTGAGTGTCGTCACCGTTCTTCACCTTCCATTGGCAGAATGTGCTGCAATTGGTCTGTCGCTAGGGGCGACAACCAATGATGTTTCGGAGACCGAATGGGAGGGGGCGGGTCTATCCCGGTTGCTAGGATGCCAAGTTGCAGTAGCCCCCCCTTTGTGCCTCCGCCTCTCTAAGGGAAGCGGGCCAGCTAGAGAGAAGGCCCCTTTTTCCTTTGGCCAATAGAGGAGAGGGGGCGTGGCCCTATCGACCCAGACCAATGGGAGTGCGGTGCCTCGTGAGGGCTGTCCAATGGAAGTCTAGCAACCCCTGCAAAATCGCTTAGGAGATCCCCCCCCCTTCTTCCTCTGGTTCTGCCCCTCCCCCGCCCCGCCCCGTTCCACTCCCTTCCCTTCCCTTCCCTTCCCTCAGCTCGGCTCGGCTGCCGAAGCCTGACGGGAGCGGGACGGAGCCAAGATGGCGGCGGCCGACGGCGACGACTCGCTCTACCCCATCGCAGTGCTCATCGACGAGCTCCGTAACGAGGACGTCCAGGTTCGGGCCGAGGCCGGGACCCGGGGGGCCCGGGGCTGTGGGCGGCGCGGGCAGTCGGCTCGACGTTCTTGGGATCTGAGGACTAGGGGGGAAGGAAAGCGGGCCAATCAACGCACGCGTCGCTTGTCTCGCGCCGCCGTGGCCCGCTGAGACAGCACCTCTGATTGGACAGCGGCGCCGCTGGGGAGGGGGCTCCTGGCCCGGGGACCCCGGGCCAGGCGGGTCTGTCAGGGGGCGGGGGCGCGGGCGCGGGGCTGCCCCCGGCGCCTCCTGATTGGTCCGCACTCTGTGTTCTCAGGCTTGCAGGAGGCCTCCTGATTGGCTCTCAGAGAGCAAGGCGCCCCCTGATTCGCTCTGGGTCCGGACGAAAAGCGGGGACCCCCGTGGGTTCCTGCAGGGGAGCGGCCCCTGCAAGGGGCGGGGCCTGGCTCCGCCGAGGTTTCTGAATAGTGGCTTGGGGGTTAAATCCCCAGTTGCGGCCAGGCCTCTCAGGATGCGGGGCAGGCCTTGATGCTTTTTCGGGCCTCCCGCTTCTCCACCTTGATTATCCCGCACCCCAACCCCCTATTCAGGGCAATGACCTTTTGGAAAGAGAAAGGACCCCCCTGGGGGTGGTGCTTAGCAGGAAGTCGAGCCAATCGCCGAAGAGTGCCCGCCCCCTTGGCAGCTTTCCATTGGCGGAGGGGACGAGTCAGGCTTCAGAGGCTGGGAGCCCCTCCACGCCCTCCCTGGGGCCTGGGGCTGGAGGGACCCCAGGGGGCATCTTGGGGCTGGGAATGCTGCAGTCGGGATTCTCCTTTTGGCCTTGGCCAGAGTTGCGTGACCTTGGGGAAGTACGACCCCCCTCCCCCCCGGGCCTCAGTTTCTCGATCTGTTCACGTGGGGATAAATCTTAATTCACAAATGTCCCTCCCTGAGGGTCCTTCTCATGCAGTGCTGCAGGCCACCCCTCTCTGCCCCCCTCCCCCCGAATTTGGTTCCTACTCTGGGGAGGGATAAAAGGGGACATGGATACCTGGTGCACAGTAATGTGTGGTGGGGGACCTCAGAAGAAAGAATTACCTGAAAAAGTACCGTAGGGGTGGGGGTGGGGCGGGGAAGGCCTTCTGGAGGAGGGGGTGGGGGTGGGGGAGGGGAAAGGGAAGAAGGTCACGGAGGAAGAGTGAATGAGGGCACATAGAGAGGTATGACACAAGGTGAG
Organism: Myrmecobius fasciatus; assembly: GCA_023553655.1. Taxonomy (NCBI): domain Eukaryota; kingdom Metazoa; phylum Chordata; class Mammalia; order Dasyuromorphia; family Myrmecobiidae; genus Myrmecobius; species Myrmecobius fasciatus. Next base: position 22,398 of record JAJPUD010005870.1, read on the forward strand.
CTAGAGGGGCAGGCTGGGGGTGGGGAAAGGAGGTCTTAAATAACCAGAAATGCTCGAACCCTTGGCTTGGGGCTGTAGGGGCCCATGCAGTCCAAACGTGGATTAGGAAGAGGGATCTGGAAGCCCTTGGCCGTGGCTTGGATGGGGGAGGGGGGAGCACGGAAGCAGGAAGATTCAGCGGGAGGGGCTTCGGGCATTTTCTCCCCCTCTCTCAGCCTTGCCAGCCCAGGCCGCCCTTTCATCTCACAGAGTATCAGAACTAGAAGCAACTTTAGGAAGTATCCAGGCTGGCCCACAGAGTTAGGGGAAGGGGCTTGTCCAAGGTCATGGCATTAGCTCTTGGGTGGGAGCTGTCCTGGAAACCAAGTCTTCAGACTACCTTTCCAAGGCTTTCTATTAAAGCTGAGCCTCGATCCCATCCTTGTCTTGGTTTGTAACCTTTCCTCCTTCTCCCACAGGCCAATAGGATCTGGTTGAGGTTTTTTAGCCCCATATTGGAACTACATGTTGGATGACTTTCACAATTAGACTTCTTGGGTCCAAATCCCTGATCTTAGGAGTTTTACCCTCGTGACTTTGAACAAGTAATTCAACGGAAGTCAGTCTTATTTCTTCTGTAAAATGAAGGATTTGGATTAAATGATCCCTAAGACCCAGCCCCCCCTAAAACCCAGCCCCTCTCCCCCCCTTATTCTCTTGGATCACTCCATCAATCAGCAAACACTAAGTCCTGATATAGGCTGGGCACTGTGCTAAGCACTGCGGATACAAGAAGAGGCAAAGGCCATCCTTGCTCTTGAGGAGCTTATAGTCTCTTGCCAGTTTTCTTATGTACTTTCTCTGTACCCACCAGCCAGGCCCGATGGACCATTCTCCCTGCTTGGAGTGGTCTCACTCCCCTTCCCTTTACCATTGAGACTTTCCCTGTGCTTTGCGTTTTTCCAGGCTTTGCTTAGATCTGTCATCCTTTCCAGGAAGCCAGCTTTGATCTCTTTAGCTGGAAGGGATCTCTTCTTTCTCTAAAACCTCACCTGACCTTCCTCTCTCTCTCGGGCACTTTAAAGAGGTTTTTTTCCATTATAATTGTTGACTTTTTAATTTGCCAACTGGATAGCTCTCTGAGAAGTAGCATGCTGCCATAGAGTTGGGAAAATCCGGACTCACATCCGCTTTCAAATACTAGCTGTAGGATCCTGGGCAAGTCATGTAACTTCTTTGTACAGTTTCCTTATCTTTAAGGCTCTGAATTGGCAATCAATCAACAGACAATTATCAAATGCCTACTATGTGCTAGGCAACATGTTCTGTGCTGGGGATACAAAAGGAGACAAAAGTCAGTCCCTGCCCCCAAAAAGTTTACAATCTAATGGAGGAGACAACATCTAAGCAAATGCCTACAAATCGAGCCAAATATAGGATAAGTAGGAAATAATTAACAGAGAGAAAGCATTACTCTTCCTAATTAGTGCATAGAATATTCTCGTATCCCTCCAGAGCTCTGAAACCTCCAGGGCCTTCCTCCATCTCAAAGACCAAGGTCCACACTCTTCTCAAGCCCTCCAGCCTTCCAGCCTATGTCATCTTCCTCTCTTCATGTACCCGTAGGCCTTGGCCAAGGTGGTCACCTCAGCACCTTCTGTAGACAGCCTGTGCTCCTCCACCTTCATGTCTTTGTAGCCTTGAATGTTACGCTTGATTTCCACACTGAAGAACATTTGCTGAATGAATCGTGAAAGCTTTTTGTAAACCTTAAAGCTCTCTAGCAGTGTCAGGGAGCATTGTTACCATGGTGCTGAGGTGGGGGTGGGGGGATCTTAGAAGGGAACTAGGCTAGAAGCCAGTCATTCATTTATTCAGCAGTTTTCCCATCTGCATGGTCAGGGGAGGATGACTGGTTTGTGAAGGCCCTTCCAGCTCTGATCTACTTTATTCTGAGGGCCCTTCCTCCGGCTTGTGTGGCTCAGCCCTGGGCTCCTGAGCACAGATGAATAACCATCTTGTCCTCTGAGACTGTTTGCTCATCTGGTGAGGTGAGTCACTCGTGGGAGAGTTCATTCCCATTTGCCAAAGACTTTCTGGAAGTGGTGGCCAGCAGGTAATAGCCTTCTTAACTTCCTCCTGTGGGAAAGGATGTGGCTCACGCACTCACTGTTGGAAACTCTGCCTTACCTTTCAGCAGTCTTCCTGCTTCTGATCTCTTTCCCTCTCAAATCTGTCCTTCATGGGCTACTGGATTAATTTTCCAAATCCATAGATTTGTTTGTTCTGTTTTATACTTAAGAAAACCGAGGCAGCTGAATTGCAATAGAGAAATAGGTCTGGAAGAAAGGCCTTAGAAATCATCTGGCCAATTTTTCTGTCCCCTTTCTCTCCATTTCCCCCCCATCCTCCTATTCTCTTTCCCATGATAGATAGGCAGAAATAACCCCAAATGCGCTCCCTCTAAGAGGGGAACCGGGATGTGGATGTGATGAAAACAGACATTTTGGTAGTGCTGGCTTGGTGCACGATGTTTTATATCCATGTTCTCATTTGACTTTCCTGACAGCTCTGTGGGTGTTTTAATGTCGATAAAGTACTTTTCCTGCAGTAGCCCCAGGACCTAGATAGATTAAATATTATTGTGGCTCTGTAAATGGCCAAGGAGAGGAATAGACTCAGGGTCACACAGTGAGGAAGTTTTGGAGCCTGAACTTGAAGTGAGAACACTTTCCTTGAATAGCAAGTCATGGATGTCATTGAGTGGTTCAGAAAAACCACAAGCATTTATTAAGTACCTGCTATGTGCAAGAAACCATGCTGGGCCCCAAGAATGAAAGGCTGTGCGGAAGGAGGGAGGGAGTTCAGGGAATTCAGGCCCTCTTGGTGGTAGTGCTTGAGCAGGACCTTGAAAACTGGCTTGGATTTCATTATCTGATGGGGCAAAGGAAGTGGGACCAGAGACAGAAACATAGCAGGAGTGACTTCAGGGCATTTCATAGGGCAGATCAGTGTGGGAGTAGGGAGAAAGCCCCAGGAAGACTTAGCCAGAAGGACTCTGAGAGCATGGAATCTCAGAGCTGGCGGGAGGGAGGGGAGGAACCACAAACATGGAGCCTCAGAGTTGGAGGACCCTAAGAACATGAAATCCCAAAGCCAGGAGGACCCATAGAATACAGAACCTCAGAACTGGGAGGGTCCATAGAACACAGAATCTCAGAGCTGGGGTGGGGGGACATATAGAATATGCCCCATAGAAAGGCCCATAGAACACAAAACCTCAAAGCTGGAGGACCCTAGGAACATGGAACCTCATAGCTGGAGGACCTGTGGAACATGGAACCTCAGAATTGGGAGGGTCCATAGAATGCAGAACCTCAGAGCTGGGGTGGGGGGGCATATAGAATATGAAACTCATAGAACCCATAGAAGGGCCCATCACAGAACCTCAGAGTTGGAGGGTCCTCATGGAACCTCAGAACTGGGAGGGTCCATAGAAAACAGAGTCTCAGAGCTTGGGAGGGGGGAACATATAGTATATGGAATCTCAGAGCCCAAAGAACATGGAACCTCAGAACTGGAAGGGGGCATATAATATGGAACTCAGAGCTGGGAGATCCCATAGAACACAGAACCTCGGAGCTGGGGGGGCCTTTTAGCCCCAGAACGTGGATTCTAATTCTAGCCTGGTACTCTTGGTCTGGGTTGCAGCCAGGGTCAGATTGTGGAGGTGTCTGTCTTGCTCATGATGAATGCTTGAGGCCTGAACCCTCCTGCAATCCCTCAAGCCCCCTTTGCAGACAAAGCAAAGATTGGCCAGGTTGCCGAGTGGTCTGCTCTCGGAAACCCTCGGTCACTAATTTGTGCTTTTTCCCGCAGCTCCGGCTCAACAGTATCAAGAAGCTGTCCACCATTGCCCTAGCCCTTGGTGTGGAGAGGACCCGGAGTGAGCTCCTTCCCTTCCTGACAGGTAGGGGATCGTGCCCAGAAAGCAGTGGCCTTGTGGGAGGGGGTGATGAGAGGGAAGAACGCCCTGAAAAATGGTGATGTGACTGTTTGGGAAGGGGGTGGTGGGACCCCCCTCTTCTGAGTGTCGAGCTTTCTCAGTGCAGGTTAACAAATAGCCTTGACAGAAACGGGAGAGTTCACAGGGGCAACCTCTTTTAGGGGAGGCTCTAGACCTCCCCTAGACTTGGAGTCAGTGAAGTGTCGAAGACAAATGTTTCTGAGCTTCTGCCAGCTCTTTGAGTGTCTCCAGATTTCCTGTTGGTACAAAAGAGATGGCTGACGTGTAATGCAGTTACTGCCTGAGCCTTTGCCTGGGAAGGGAGCGATGGCAGTCTGGAAGGAGCTCAGCTGCAGGCCCGGGGCCCTTGCTGGGCACCAGCTTTAGAGGGACTTGGAGGAAGGCGGAGTGGGCAGACCCTTTTCAGACTGGTGGATGGCATTGTGGCTCCTGAAAAGTAGCTCTCGTGTTGGATGGCCAAGTTAGGATCTCCGAGCATCTCTAGATTGAACAAGATGCCAGCTAAGAGGGATGAAGTGGAAGCCCTGCCCTTTGGTGCAGAATGGGAGGGGAAGCAGCTCCTGAGAGGCAGACCCGGGGGTCCTGGTGGTGTGCCCACTCACCGTCGGCCGGTGACCTCCGGGAGCCTTGTTGATTTAGTCCGTGTGGATGCTCTCTGGGGACACACAGGGCGGCTCCCTCACACTGGGTAAGACCGGCTTGGAGCGCCTGTGTCTCCCTTGGTGGCCCCTGCTCTGTTGGTGTGCCTGGGCCGGGGGCTGTCCTTTAAAGCTTTCTAGCTGTGTAGTGTTGGCGCTGGACCTCTGGGGAAGGGCCCCATCATATGAGGACCCAGCTCTGAGGGACGAAGCAGGCTGAGGGCCTGGAGATCAGGCCAGGTGGGGACTAGTGGAAGGGAGAAGGAGAGAGAGACAGAGAGAGAGAAACAGACAGAGAGAAAGAGAGAGACAGAGAGAGAAAGAGACGGAGACAGAGACAGAGAGAGAGAGAAAAAGAGAGAGAGTGTGTGTGTGGGGGGGGGGGGGGGCATTACTGTCCTCACATAGCTGATGGACTCTCTGGGGAACAGGAAATAGGCTAATTTTGCATGGGCCTCTGGGCAGGACTGGCCCTGCAGAGAGGAAGTGCTGTAAGATTGTTGAGAGGAGGGGGCCCTGCCAGGACGGTCTGGGAGGAGGGGGCCCTGCCAGGATGGTCTGGGAGGAGGGGGCCCTGCCAGGACGGTCTGGGAGGAGGGGGCCCTGCTAGGACTTCCTGAGGCCTTGACAGACAGATCTCTGGGTGGGGAGGGTATTCCAGCTAGGGGCAGTTGCCTGAACAGAGGTGTGGGGAGTGTTGGGGCTGGTGGGAGCAGGTTGAGGAAGGTCCTCGGACGGCGAGCTCCTCTGCCTTGGAAGGGCCTCCGCTGCCTCCCTGGAGTCTGGGATCCCACGTGGCAGCTCTTGTTTCTGGAGGGTTTCAGGTTCACAAGGCCCCCTTTGCAGTGACCCTTTGGGTCATCGTGTTGTGAAGCCTGGCCTTGTGTCCACTTCAGCGTCCCCTCCCTCGGTGGTTGGGAGCCCTTGGGAACTTCCCCAGGCGAGGGATGTGATGGGGATGGAGGGTCGTGGAACGGGCCTCGGAAGGGCCGGGAGAGGCCAGATGACCTGATGCCATCCTCAGACAAAGCCTCCTTGGCCGGGAGCGTCCCCCTCCCTCTCTGTGCAAGGCGCCTCTTGGATAGCGGGCTTGATGAGGTCTTTGCTAACCTCGAAATTGGGCACTTCTGTGCGGTGCCTTTGCTCGAGTCCCTTGGCCCGGGGAGCTCGCCGGTCCTGCAGGGCAGACTCTTCCAGGGGTTACTTGTTGGGAAGCTTTTCCTAGTGTGCTGAAGTCTCCCTCTCTCTGTGACTCACTGGGCTTAGATTGGCCTTCCGGGGTCACTTTGAGCCCAGAAATACTTAGGAATCGCCTCTTAGGTGAGAGAGAAGGTTGATGTGCCCTTGTGGTACTGGGGCTCCAGGGGCTTATGGGGGGCGGGGGAAGGTGGTGCCCCTGCGTAGCCTCGGCGGGGGGCCAGCCCCGGGCTCAGCCTCCAGTCACTGCGGGGAAGCAGATTTCAGCTCCTCAGTGCCGTTCTCTGATGGTGGAGGGAGCTCCTTGTCCCTGGAGATCTTCAGGAGATCCCTTTGTCCTGATGTTGGGGAGGAGATTGCTGCTGGGGGGAGGGGGGCAGGGGCACTCGCTCTCTGGAAGTTTAGAGCGCGGGTATGTAGCTTAGACCATAGAACTTGGGCTGTGTGAGCTGGGAGCGCGGACCCTGTTGAGGCGCATCTGCAGGGTCCTCTGGGTCCGGGAGGATGGCGGCTTTCTGGAACCTCGCCGCCGGGGTCCTGGGGAGTCCTCCCTCCACAAGGAGAGGGGATGGTGAGGTTGACTCTGTCCCACAGACACTATCTACGATGAAGATGAAGTGCTCCTGGCGTTGGCTGAGCAGCTGGGGACTTTCACCACCTTGGTGGGTGGGCCCGAGTACGTCCACTGCCTGCTGGTGAGTCCGGGGTGGGCCGGGTCAGGCGCCCCTGCTCTAGGCCCAATCAGTTCAGCAGATACTTAGCGGGCACCCCGTGTGAGGGCACCGTGTATGGGCCCGCCATGCCAGATGAGAGCGGACACCATCCCCACCCTCACGGAGCTTACAGCCTGATGGGGTGCGATGGGAGGGGAGAGCAGGAGACATGAATGAGGGGAATGTGAAACTCAGGTGGGTGTAGCTGCAGGCCTGGAAGCACCGGCCCGACTCTTCTCACTTACACCTGAGGAGGGAGACTGAGGCTGGCCTAGAGATCCCGGGGGCGCGAGCTTCCCGGGCAAGATTTGAAGTCCCTCCCTGTGCTGCTGAGTTTGTTGGGGACACCAGGGAACCCGGCAGTGAGACCCCCGTCTCTGGGGTGGAGGGAGTCATGAGCCCAGCCCCAAATCCTCTCTGGGGTTCCACAATAAGTGGGTTGTGTGCCCAGCTTTCTGCGGGGGATCAGAGGTGGAGAAGACCCTAGGCTCTCCCGGGAGGATCTCCTGGAGGCTCCTGGGAGCCTCCCCCCGTGCTAGAGCTAGCCGGAGCACTAAGAACCCAGTTCACACACACAGCACGTGCCTCCCCCAGACCAGGCTGAGTGGGTAATGTGAGCTATTATCCCCATTTTACAGATGAGGAGACAGGCCCAGAGGGTGAAGTGAGCTGGCCAGAAGACAGATAACCTGGAATACAATTAGAGTGTAGCTCCCGTGTGAGTGTAAGCTCTGTGAGGGCAGGGATGTGCCGCTTTAGCTCTGTGTCCCTGGTGCCTGGAACACAGGAGGTGCTTACTAAGTGTTTGCTGAACTTGCTGTGGAGTCAGATTGCAGAACAGAGCTTAGGGCCTATTTAGCTTGAGACCTCATCTTACAGATGGGAAATTGAGGCCTAGAGAAGGGGAAGGGACTGCCCGCACCAGAAGGGCCTCAGTTGTGTAGGTCTGGATTCAAAGCCCGGGGAGGGGGGAGTAGCGGGCGGGAATGGGGAGGCACAGTGTGTCTGTGGCTACACTTGGAGGAGTTCCTGCGATTGGATGGGAAATGTTCACGTCCTCATTTCATCTGACTTCTCCCTGAAATTTACATTGAAAAAGCTGATTCTTAGAAGGGGATGATGGACTGGGGGAGCCGGGACCCAAAAAGGGGCCCAGATCCCAGAATTTTCCGGGAGCGACCAGAGGCCTGGAGCTGGGTTGGGTAGAGATGAGCCTCGAAGGCAGATCTTTTGCCTGCCAGTCCAGCGTCCTCTCCATGGGGGCCGTAGGGTCTGAGGTCTAAGGGACCTTAGAAATCATTGAGCCCAAGCCACTGAAGGGACTCGCTTCAAGTCAGCCAGGGTGTAAAGAGGAGAGCCAGAGCCTGTGCTGAGCAGCCCCAGGGCGGCCGGGAGAAGGCCGTAACCCTAGAGGGAAGGAGGGCAGGGCATGAGTGGGCTGTAGGCTGTGAGCATTGAGGGTGGCGGGGAGTGGGGCTCCGAAGCAGGAAGGCTGGAGGAGCTGATGTGTCCCCGACTTCCCCGCCACAGCCCCCCTTGGAGTCCCTGGCCACAGTAGAGGAGACGGTTGTTCGGGACAAGGCAGTGGATTCCCTTCGGATTATCTCCCACGAGCACTCGCCCTCGGACCTGGAGGCTCACTTTGTGCCCCTCGTGAAGCGACTGGCGGGCGGCGACTGGTTCACCTCCCGCACCTCGGCTTGTGGGCTCTTCTCTGTCTGCTACCCCCGGGTCTCCAGTGCCGTCAAGGCAGAGCTACGGCAGTGAGTGTGATTTCCCTTTGGACACTGGGTCCAGCCCCCTCGTCGCTCCCCAACTCTCCTTCTCTCCTTAGCCCTCACGCTCCAGCCTCTCCCCTTAACCCTGACTGCTGAAGGCTCAGGCCTCAGGCGATTTACCTTTCTTTATGCTCTGTTCACAACAACCCTTTGAGGTAGGTAGAGCAAGCGTTCTTCCTCTTTTGTTATTACTTCTGGGGAAACTGAGGTCTTGTCACAAGGCTTACATATGCCCACTGTTCTTTGTAGCCCCTTGAGATGCTTCCAGGTGAGCCTTTCACCAGGCCAGTGTCTGGCTCACAGGAGAGAGCCACTGCATAAAGGCTTGCTTCTGGTCATCCTTCCAGGCCCCAGGCAGCCGATGATCTTAGACTGTTCCTAAGGGCTTGGCCCTTAGAGATCACCTCGATCCCCTGCTTCAGTCCTTTAGGGAATAGGGCTCAGGAGAAGGTCGTTCGGCTGAGCCGGGGCAGAATCAAGCCCTGCCTCCAGGGCTCCTGATCCTGGTCTGGCCCTTTCTGGGCTGGCCGGGCCTGTCTCACGTGGACTTCGGGTTCAGTGAGATGAACCCATTTCACCTGGGACAGGCGGTAGGCCAGGGACTCCTGCTGTCGGCTTTGACTTGCTCTGTCCCCACCCAGTCTCAGCACCAAGGAGAGCTCCCTCAGGAAGTGGGACGGGCAGAAGGCTGTGATTTCAGCACGCGCTGACCAGGTGCCAGGGAGGAGGAGGAGGCAAGCCTGCCGCCTGCCTGCCTCCCTCAGAGGCCTGCTCTGTCAGAGCGCAAGTCTGTACTCTTCCTGAGGTCTCCCCAAAACCTAATCTGGAGCTAACGACAGCCCCGGAACAGGTAGCAGACTGGTGAGAAGGTCTCAAGGGAGGGTGAGCGCTGAGGATTTGAGCATCAGATTCAGAAAAGAACTCAGTGAAGAAACTCAAATGTTTGCAGAGCTGCGAGAGCCCACCATCGGCCCCGCAAAGGTGCCTTCACCATGCGGCAGATGCTGCGCTGGGCCCGGGGCATTCGTCGCTCCTGCTGAGGCAGGAGCTCTCACAAAGGGGACAGCCCTGCCCCATGAGCTTCCATGCTAACAGTTAGCAGCATGCACACATCCCAATAGGTACCAAGAGGTAGAAGGTAGCCTTGGTGGGCCGGGTATGGGCGACCCCTCTCTTTCCAGGAATAGCACAAAAAAAAATGCCAGTGGCCAACAGCAGCTAGGGCTGGAAAATGTTCCTGTTGAAGCACCCTTAGGTGGAGAGAGATCTTTTGGGATTAGGAAGAGTTACTTTCTAATAATTCCGATTTGCAAATGTCAGCTTTTTTAAACTGCCCACAGCTATCCAGTCTTGGACCCCCCCTCGCTCTGGGGACTGCCGCCATCCTCACCTTGTTTCTCTACGTTCCTATAGGTACTTCCGGAACTTGTGCTCTGATGACACCCCCATGGTCCGACGAGCTGCTGCCTCCAAGCTGGGAGAGTTTGCCAAGGTTCTTGAGCTGGACAATGTCAAAAGCGAAATCATCCCCATGTTCTCCAACCTGGCCTCTGACGAGCAGGTAAGGAGCCTGGGACTGTGTGCCCCATCTGGGACCTGTGTCTGTGGGGCTGGCCTTGGGGCTGGCGGAGGGAGAGGCGTGGGGTTTGGGGCCCCACCATTCTTTCTGTTATCCAGGCCCCGGAGGTGAGGGGTGGACGGACCCTCTCACTAGACATTCCCCAGAGCAGGGAGGGCGTGCCAGGTGGGTTAGGGTTGGCGGCGGGGTGGAATCAGGCCTCCTTGGCAGAGCTCTGCTCAGCTCAGGGCAGGGATGGCAAAGAAGGCATTCTGGGTGGTGGGAGATCTTAGAAATGATCTGGACCAAAGGCAGGAGACTCTCAGAGGGAAGTAGGCAAACCTGCTCCCGCAGTGAGAACCACCTGGAAATATCATTGGAAAATACTAGATGATGCTAATTGTGGTTTTTCGAGTCAGGATGTGTCCTGAGTTTGGTTCCATTTGAGTTTGGTTCATGGGTCTAGACCATCCCTTCCGCTACTTCTCTTTTATAAATGAGGGAGCTGAAGCCATGGGGGGGGGGGGGAGGAATGCCATGGCCAGGGGCACCACGGAGGCGGGGCAGAGGCCGAGTGTTTGGTGGCAGGAACGGGTCTGCCCTTGACGCTGAGTCTTTCTCCCGCTTTACCCGTGTCATGAGGAACGGTTGAGTGGAACTCATGGTATTATTTGAAGACTTCTGCGGGATGCGAGGATTATGTTTAAGTAACTTTTGAAGAACAGGGCCACTGGAAGGTGGTTCTCCTGGCATTTGGGCCACCTTGAGGATGTGCCAGGGCAGGTTTCAGGGAGGCAGATTTTGGCTCCCTACAAAGAAGGCTGTTATGGGCCGGTGGCTTGCGAAGTGCTTCGAAGGTTCCTGGTCATCTTGGGAGCATCATTAGATTGGTGCTGGAATGAAGCCTTTTGGATCCAGAAGGAGCTGAGATCAGACTGAGGCTGGATAAGCACTTGTCAGGGATATCATAGAGAGGGGTCCTGGGGGAGATGGCCCCTGCCATGTGCCTCAGCTCAGAGCTTCCCAGTCCAACATGGAGGCAGTAACCTTCCCTTGGGGCTCCCTCCTCTCCTTTCTCAGGACTCGGTGCGGCTATTGGCAGTGGAGGCTTGTGTCAATATTGCCCAGCTGCTGCCCCAAGAGGACCTGGAAGCCCTGGTCATGCCCACGCTACGCCAAGCGGCTGAGGACAAGTCCTGGCGAGTTCGTTACATGGTGGCAGACAAGTTCACGGAGGTAGGTCGAAGGAGCTTTGGGGGGCGGGGAGGGGGGACGTATCTTGAAGGCTTTCTCTTCCCGTTGGGGGATTGGTAGCTGGCTTGCCCGGGCCCTGGCCCCCAGCACTTTGGTGAGGTCCGACTTTGATTTGCAGAAGGTAGCACAGGACACAGTGGAAGTCCCGACTCTCCAGAGCGCGAGAATTGAGCTCAGTCTGTCCTGGAGAGCCTGGCCAGCCCTGGGGGGGATGCCCACAGTGCCGTGGTCCCCTACTGCTCTTGCCTAGGCCGGTCACACCCTTCGCTCCCAGTTAGGTCCCTCATGGCCCTCCCATGTCTCCTGCCTCTCTTCCCTTCTCTAGAACAGCCGGTCCATCTGCTTAACATCCCCTCCCGTGCGTCGGCCAGGGAAGGCTTCTCATTACCATGAAAGTAGCCGAGGCTTCTAGAGCGTTTTAAGATTGAGCGTGCTTTCACCTCCTTGGGACTGTGGTGTAAATTAGCGTGGGTCTTGTTATCCCCATTTTACAGCTGAGGCCCTGGGCCCGTTAGCTAGTACGTGGCAGAACCCTGAGGGGAAGAGGTCTCTGTGCCTCATAAAGCATGATGTATTATTCCATAGGCCAAAATATCAGCTCAGAGCGGGATGGGATCCATCGCCTTCATCTACGCTTGAGGAAGCAGGCCTGGGAGCTGGGCCTCCCCCAGGTCTCCCGGCTTCTGCCATTTTAGCATCTTTCACAAATGCCCCTTTCTCTCCTCTGCCGTGGCCACGGCTCAGAGAAGTTAGGTGACTTGCCCAAGGTCCCACAAGAGGCCGACTGCTCTGCAGCCCGCGTTAGCCCAGAAGTATTTCACCACCGGCCCATCATCCACCTCCCGTTTCGGGCGCCTGAGGATCGCAGTGATGTTAGACTTAGTTCACAAGAGCCTGAGCAAGAGGAATGATGCTTTGTCTCTTTAGAGGAGCTGTCTGGGAGGTCGTGTGCCCCTCCAGAGGCCATGTTTCAGAGTAGCTTGGTTCACTTGGATGTGTTCAGAGGAGACTGGGGGACTGCCTTCCCTGGCCTTTTCGGTGATGGCTTCAGAGCCCGGCCTCGGCCCTCAGGACCCGGCAGCCTTCGACACCGCTCTGGGTGTGAGGTTGTAGGGGTCACAGCTCTGCCCTGCTGCTCCTACCCGGCCGACTGCCAGCTCCTCTGCTGGTTCTTGTATCACGTTGCACCCACTGACCGCGGCCGTCCCCTGGTTCTTTTCGCTTTGTACCGTCCAGCTCATTTGGTGATCTCACCAGATCCTGCGCGTCCCATGATTTTCTCTGTGTAGGTGATTCTCAAATCCCTATGTCCAACCCTGTTCTCTTTGCTGAGCTCCAACCCCACCTCAACCTCTGGCTGACGTCAAATCAGAACTCAGTGCTCTTCCCCCTCAGATCCTCTCTTCTTCTGGAGCTTCCTGTCACTGTAAGGGTGCCACCTGGGCTTGAGTCCCGTTGCCCGGAACCAGGCCACCGCCATCGGGGCGTCTTTCATGGCCAGCCCTTAATTTCCTCACTGTGGGCACGGCCCGGCTCTTGTCCCCTCCTCATTGGTTTCTGGCCTCAGTTTCTCCTCTCTGTGACACATTACCCCTCCTCAGGAGCTCCACTGCTCCCTGACATCTCATATGTCAAGGCTGCTCCTTGGCAGTGAGAGCTTTGCTTCTGGCTCCTGCCCGCTTGCCTCCTCTGGGCACATGCTTCACCCAGCTGTGCTACAACCAGGGCACCTTGCAGCTTCTCGCCTGTGATGCTTCCAGGCCTGGAATATTCTTCTCACCCAGCCTGTTCTTTCCCTGTTTCTTTGTAGCCTTGGCCTAAAGCTCACCTTCTGCAGGAGACTACCTAGCCACTTGTGCAAGGTTCTCGGGCTTCTCCTCTCCTCTGCCTAAGCAACATTGAGGGGTTTACATGTTATCTGCCCCAGTTGGATGGGCACTCTTTGAGGACAGGGACTTATTCCCGGTGCTTAACACTGTCCTGGCACACAGTAGGCACTTAATAAATGTTTCGATTGTGTTGGAAGACATTTTTAGGCCCGAGAAGGGAAGATTTTCTGGGGGATCCAGACTCGGTTTGTGCCTTCATTGAGGAAAAAGATTAGATTTGTTGTGTTTGGCTTTGGGGGCAGGATTAGGAGGGTGGCGAGAGTTAGAGGGAGATTAGTTTTCCACGTGAGAACATTTTCCTTGTGTGCTGTCCCAGAGGGTACAGGAGGCGTGCTTGGCATACAGCCTGCCATTCTCTCTCATTTTTCTTGTGTCAGCCGAGATGCCAGCTGGCTCCCCCGAGAGCTGTTGGGGAGATGACTCTCTGGGTGCTTTCCTCCTGTTCCCCTTTCTCACTGTCCTGCTGTTCCTACTCCATCTGAGAATTTACCAGTTCTGAGGGAAGTAGGAAAAATTGATCGTCTTCTCCGAGGCATCAGTCTAACCCGTGCACTCCCTGCGAGTGTGGCCTGGGACCCCATCTCTGCTGTACACGCCAGTTTTTCCTTTCACAGCCTAGTGGAGTGGGGTGCAGCCGACGTGTGGTCCGAAGGCCAGATTGGAGGGCCTGAGTTGGGAGGGACCTCGCTGATCCCACCCTTAGCTGTACAAGAATCAGGCCTGGAGGGGAACTGGAGAGGTGGGGGCTTGTTTCCTGAAGCTGTGCCCCCTCCCGGGACCGATCTTCCTTGGGCAGCTTGGAACATGGTGGAATGATGGCAAATTTCAAGCCTCTGTTGGCTCCTTTGGAGCATCCGCCTCTACTTTGCTCTGGGACTGCCACGGGGCAGCCTTTCCCCTAGCCTTGCCTTCCTCAGCCCGTACCTCCCTGGGCCCTCCAGCTCTTCTTCAGGCCTGTCACCGAGCTGCTCAGCATCCCCTCAGTGACCTTCACTGACCTGTCCTGAATACGACTCGTGTCAAACACTTCTGGATGGAGTCGGGAAACACTCGGCATTTAAAAGCTAAGTCATCCCTGCTGGGGACAGTTTATATTGCTTGCTGTCCCTGGACCCAGTGCAGCCCCAGATCCGATTTCTTGGCTTGGTGACCAGGGAATTGGGGGGCTAAACCCTGGTTCTCCCCCGGCCAACTGGATGACCTTGCTCAAGTTCTTCCTAGGGCCTGCCTCAGTTTCCTCCTCTGTAGAGTGAGGAGGTTGAATTGGGTGGTCTTTAGGGTCCCAGCTCTAAATCCTAGGGACATATCAATAAGAATTAATTAGTACTTAAAGGATGCTTGAAGCTTGGCCAGGCACTTTGACAAATAGGATCTCATTTTTCCCCCCAAGAAGCCTGGGAGGGAGATGCTGTTATTAACTTGATTTTACCTGTGAGGAAATTGAGAGTAAGAGGGAGAGACTTATCCAGGGTCATACATCTTGTAAATATCTAAAGCTGGATTTGAACTCTGATATTCCTGGCTCCAGGCCTAGCTATAAAACTTCCAGCTGTCTTGACCGACCACCAGAAACACTATAAACATGTTGTTTTTTTTTTTTTTTTCCCATTAAATTTAATTTTCTCCAAGTTACAAAAAATTGATTCACTCGTTACCACGGTAAGAAAAAAGCACAGTGCTGGTTTGATGAATTGGCCATGAAAAAAATAAACGTCATCTTGTGCAGCCCAAGCCTTTCCCCATGCTGGCGAGAGGCAGGGAGCGGCCGCACGCCTCGTGCTTGGTCAGCTCTGGAGGCTTCAAAGCTGTTTGTTCTTTGTGTGGTCATTTTTCCCCCCATTTAAAAAAAATAAATTATTTTTTTCTGGTTCTACATACATACTAACTTTTCACACCCTCATTTCTTTATGATCATGTTGGGAGAGAATAATGAGAATAAAAGGGAAAAAGCCAGAGGAGAGGAAAAAAAAAACCCAGACCAAAGAAGTGAACGTAGCGCGTGGTGGACATTGAATCTCCTCCATTCTCTTTCTGGATGCAGACAGCATTTTTATCCAGAGTTTATTGGGGTTGCCTTGGCTCGTAGTGTGGTCCCTCTGGATGTAGTCCTCGACCTGCTCGCTCGCCTTTCTCTGAAGCCATCCCCTCCCAGTTTCCTGGAGCACAGCCATGGCCCATCACCTTTCCAGACCCTAACTTGTTTAGCCATTGCCCCACGGTTTCCAGTTCTTGTGAATACGGCTGTATACCCCTTTCCTCTTTCTTTGATCTCACTGGGGCGTAGGCCGTGTGCTGCTGCGGTTGGGTCGGCGGGCATGCCCAGTTTAGTGACTCTTCTGGGGCGCAGTCCAAAATCCAAGTGACTGCCCCACTTTTATGTGGTTCCACACCCTTCTCTAGAATGACTGCTAGGTCATCCATGTCCCCAGCAAGCAGGGAAGTATTTGCATGTCACAACATGTACTGAGTTGATTAAGTAAGGCAAGGATTGGCACCTGTAGGCAGTCAGCCCTTGCCCAGGTCTGGCATGCTGGGCAGAAAGCAAGGGCTTTCCTTTTCACCTTCTACCTCCCTGCCAGTCTTGACTCTTTCTGGAAGGGGAGGCTCACAATTGAAAGGACCTAGAACTTGAAATTCAGTGCCCTGGGTTCCAATTTGGGCGCTGACATCTCAGAGCTGGGCAGGAGAAGGGCAGGGTTAAAGACTGGCACCAGTGCAGAGAAGCAGCTTCCTTGGAATTGCAACTTAAGAGTCACCTGAGAGCAAGAGATAGAAATGGGGGGGGAGGGCACTAATCCAGCAGGGACACTAGGGGCACCATGGTTCTCAGAGCACTGGTCCTCCCGAGTTCAAATCCAGCCTCAGGTACTTACTGCTGCGTGATCCTGGGCAGGTCACTGTACCCTCTCTGTCTCGGTTTCCCCATCTGGAAAATGAGCTGGAGAAGGAACTGGCCAACCGTGGCAGCATCCCTGCCAAGGAAATCCCTGGTGGGGACATGGAGAGGTGGGCTCAACTGAACATGAAGTCTTCATACGTGAGAACCCATGTAGGCCAGATATTGACTTAGTCTTAAAATGTGATGTTATCTGTGTTTTATTATATTTTATTTCTTTTGTCCAATATTTCCCAATTCCATTTTAATCTGGTTTGGTCTTTGTTTGACATTTCCAGCCTAGAGAGGTTAAGTGACTTGCCTAGAGTCATGCTACCATTGTTTATCAGAGGTGAGCCTTGAATGCAGATCTTCTGCTCTGCAAGGCCAGTTCTTTGTCTGCAGTGCTTTGCCATCTCTCCATAGCTGTGTCAGGCTGGATGAATCAGTTGAACTCCTTGAATCTCAAGTTTCTATTTTTTATTTAAAATTTTTTTAAATTTACATAAGAAAAGAAAAAAAATTGCCACGTACCCAGCAGCCCCTAAGAGAGGATTCAGAATAGAACAATCAAATTCTGTTTCAAGAAAACCTATATAATAAATGCTACCCATTGTTTTCAAAGCTACCCAGCTTTCTTTGCTTCCTTATGAGTTTTCTTTTGTTCTCTGCTGGGCACTTTTTTATTCCTTCTCCCTTCCTAAAAAAGACAACAAGCATGGAGATATGTATGTATGCATGTATGTGTACATATACATAGATCTCCACAAACACATATGTGTATGTATACATATATAAGCATACATTACACTCCATACATGTAAGTAAAACTGCACTGTGCTTATTTCCACTTGTCATCTGTTTCTCTGAAGCTGTTTTTTAAAAAGTGTAAATATTTTCCCCAATATATGTAAAAACAATTTTTGATTCATCTTTTCTTATTTAATATTTCACTTCCCCCCCAGTTACATGTAAAGACAATTTTAAACAATTTTTGATACATCTTTTCTTATTTAATATTTCATTTCCCCCCCATTACATGTAAAGACAATTTTAAACAATTTTTGATTCATCTTTTC
>JAJPUD010005870.1:39394-54132 GCA_023553655.1 Myrmecobius fasciatus
CATTTCCCCCCCAGTTACATGTAAAGACAATTTTAAACAATTTTTGATTCATCTTTTCTTAATATTTCATTTTCCCCTCATTTACATGTAAAGACAATTTTTAACATCTGTTTTTAAAAATACTGAGTTCCATATTCTCTCTCCTCCCTCAGAACCTCTCTGTCTCTCAGTCAGGGGAAGGGAGGATCTAGTTCTGCTCTAGTTATGTATGAGTAATCTAGATTTGTCCTGTTGTGAAAGAAAAGACAGACCAAAAAAATCCAATCAGCCTATGAAAAAAAGAAAAGAAAGTGAAAAATAGTCTGCTTTGATTTGCTGTCAGGCTCCTTCAGTTCTTTCTCTGGAGATGAATAGTATTTTTTATCATTGTCCTTTGGAATTGGCTTAGATCATCGTATTGCTGAGAATAGCCAAGCCATTCACAGTTGATCACCTTAAAATGTTGCTGTCACTGTATACAATGTTCTCTTGCTTCTTTCACTTTTTGTCTGTTTGTGTCTTTCCAAAGTTTTCTGAAATCCATCTGCTCATCATTTCTTATAGCACAATAGTCTCTTCTCACTATCATATTCCACAGCGTGTTCAGCCATTCCCCTATTGCTGGGCATCCCTCAATTTTCAATTCTTTGCCATCACAAAGAGAGCTGCTGTAACTATTTTTGTATAAATAGGTCCTTTTATTATGTGATGATTAACTCTGATGGACAGGGCTCTTTTCCACAATGAGGTGATTCAGGCCAATTCCAATAGAATTGGGATGGAGAGAGTCATCTGCATCCAGAGAGAGACTGGGGACTGAGGGTGGGTCACAACAGACTAGTTTCACTTTTTGTTGTTTGCTTGCTTTTTTTTTTTTTCCCTTTCTCATTCCCTCCACCTTTTGATCTGATTTTTCTTGTTGCAGTATGATAATTGTGGAAATATGTTTAGAAAAATTGCACATGATTAACCTATATTGGATTACTTGCTAATTAGGGGAAGGAAAAAAATTTGGAACATGAGGTTTTTTACTAGGGTGAATGTTAAAAAGTATCTTTGCATGTATTTTGAAAATAAAAAAAAAATTATAAAAAAGATTTAAAAAACCCAAACAGGTGCTTTTCCCTTTTTCTCTTTGGGATACAGACCCAGCAGTAGTAGCACTGCTGGATCAAAGGGGGTGTACACTTGCGGGGCCCCTTGGGCATAATTCCCAATTGCTCTCCAGAATGATTGGAACAGTTTACAATTCCGCCAATAGTGTATTAATGTCCCAATTTTCTCATATCCTCTCCAACATTTATCTTTTTCCTTTTCTGTCATTTTAGTTAATCTGAGAGGTGTGAGATGATGTTTTAATGTGCATTTCTCGAACCAATAGTGATAAGAACGTTTTTTCTTGATTTCTTAATCTGAAAACTGCTCATTCATCTCCTTTGACCATTTATCAATTGGAGAATAGTTCCTCGTTTTGTAAAATTGGATGATTGTTTCTGCTTCCTCATAGAAGGAAGATCTTCAAGTCGTGTAGAAATACAAGCTGTAATAGCACATTTTAATAAGTTATATTTCATACTCCACTGCCTACCTTGACAGGTTTAACACATGGATAGGTCCCAGACCCCCTTGTGCTGCTTTATTAAGTAGGTTGTCATGGTGGTAACAGACTCCCCCTTGGCAGAATTGAATGTGGCGTCTCGCTGTGCGCTTGGGGCCAGCTCGGAGGGGCGGCCAAAGCAATCCCAGGCTAAGGAGTAGATTCCCCAGCAGTCCCTTCTCAGATTGGTGCATAGGGCGTTACCGGCAGGAACTGGGTGAGCTGTTGGATTAAGAATTGCCTGGGAAAGCTCGCCTCTTGGAGGGAGCCAAGGGCTCTGTCCTGAGGTTCAGGGTCTCGGGCCCGGGGGCCTGGTTCTCCGTCCCTTCTCATTACTTGTTGTCCTTGGAAGGTGGCTGACGTAACCCGGCTTCCCCTCCTCGCGGGCCGTGAGGGGCCTGAAGTGTGCGATGTGAGAGCAGGGCACTTTGTTGGTATTGGAACGAATGAAAGTCCTCCTGTGTGCCCGCTTTGTGCCCTCGAGGGCATCCTAAGAGGGAGGAGAGAACGCATGGGGCTGGGGAGGGAGTCACAGGGACTGTGGGCAGCGCCATTGGGCAGCTTCCGTGGCAGAGCGAGGGTGGTGTTGGTACTGCTGCCTGCCCAGGGTGAGATGGGGGCCCGGCCCGCTGCCCCCTGAGCGTCCTGGTGGGCAGGGCCCTGCCGGGGGTGCCCCGTTGGCACTCTGCTGTACTGTGTGTGTTGTTCTGTACCGTGCTGTGCTGTATATACTATGTAGCTGGACCATACTGTGTTATGCTACATGCTGTTACATCATATTACGGTGTTTTACATTATGTCATATCTTAGAGAGCAGGAGGAGGAGGCCCAGGGAGCCAGGCAGAGGGCCGAGGAGCGCAGTAGGTCTACAATTGCAGGGAGGAGGGGGTGTGGGCGCCTAGCCTTGCCCAAGAACTCCCCTCCCCCACCTTGAGGACCACCCTCCCCTCCCCCCATCCTCCTTGTATTCTCCAGGCCAGGCTCGGTGGGACGGGCCCACCTTGGGGTGAGAAGCGGAGGCATCCGCTTCCCCCATCCTCCCCTCCTCCCTCCCCCATCTTCCCCCCCACCCCCCTCCCCTCACACTTCCCTCTGCCCCTGCAGCTCCAGAAGGCCGTTGGCCCAGAGATCACCAAGACGGACCTGGTCCCGGCCTTTCAGAACCTCATGAAAGATTGCGAGGCCGAGGTGAGGGCTGCGGCCTCCCACAAGGTTAAAGGTCAGTGCTCGGGGATTGTGGGGCGCGGGCGGGGCGGGGGAGGGTACCGGGCAGGCCTCGCTCAGGCGTCTCCCTCCTTTTCTGCCCACAGAGTTCTGTGAGAACCTCTCTTCAGACTGCCGGGAGAACGTGATCATGACCCAGATCTTGCCCTGCATCAAGGTGGGTGGAGGGCATGGCCGCGGGGGCCGGGCCGAGGGCCTCGCCCGTCTCCTCCAGCTCTGCCTTCGGAGTCTGGCTCGTCTTCTCGGTCCGAGGGGCTCAGACGGGCTTTGTTAGGCCCTCCTGACCCTTGGGGGGCGCGGGAGTGGCCTTAGGGGGCCTGCCCTGGCCTGCCCTGAGCAGCCCCACATGAAGTGAGCATTTCCGTGCGCCCAGGGCAACAGAAGGGACGCGCTGAGGGACCGGATCCCTCACGTCCCCTTCTCATAGAAAGAGGAGAAATAAGCCCCAGACAACCCTGCAGCACGTCCTGAAGAAGGCCATGGGGCCTGGTGAGGGGGACAGGCCGAGCCTAGTGAGGGGCACAGGCCGGGGCCCAGTGAGGGGGACAGGCCGGGCCTAGTGGTGGGGAGAAGCAGCACTTTAATGGGACTCGTCTCCTTTGTAATTCTGAGGTCACTCATTTCACTTTTAAAGGCGGCAGCTGGCAGGGGCCCCATGCCTTGCTAGACTGGCCCAAGGGGCCACACCCTGGGAACCCTACAGCCTGTGGGTCGGTCTGCTGGCCACAGCATGGGGGGCGTGGAGTGGAAGGGGTTCTGTGGGGCCAGGGAATGGTGCTGGGCCCGTTAGGGGCTCGGGAGCCACCCGGGAGGACCGTGGCGTCCTGCTTAGGAAGGGCTTTGCAAAGTGGAGACTGAGGATCAGGTGGGAGGGCGGGGGCCCGAAGAAGAGAGATCCTGGTGGGAGGCGGTCCAAGCCGGGGCCCATGGGGGCGAGCTCCTGCAGGAGGCTCTGGGGTGCCCGCCACGGTGGGGTCCAGTGGCCAGTGAGCCTCCTGTGTGCCCGCTGTCTGCCCAGCAGAGGCAGACGGGCACTTGGTGGTATTGGAGAGAAGCTTCTGGCCCAAAAAGGGGCTTCTGGCTGCTTAAGTAAAGATGGCTGGAGCCCGGGGAGGGGCCCTGCTCAGAGAGCTGGTTAGGCCAGGCTTGTGGGGGCCCCGGGGCCTGACCGAGCCCGTGCAGGGGGGTGTTTCCTCAGAGAATGCCGAGGCTGCCCGGGCCACCTTCTGACCGGGCCGTTTCTAAGTCAGGGCCTGGCCGGGTGACTGGAGCCGGTGACAGCACGGCCTCGCCCTCTGAAATCCGGGGGCCCCACCCGGAGGCAGCTCAGGGAGCTGCCATGGAGCGGGAGAACAGGACCTGTGGCTCCCCGCCATTCCTCCCAAGGGCCGGGCCGGGCTGGGAATGGAGGGGACCTGCAGGTCCCCTGAGCAGCGGAGGCAGTGGACCCCTCCGGGGCGGGCCCTTGACCCGCTTGTCTGCTTCCCTTCCCCACCCCAGGAGCTGGTGTCAGATGCCAACCAGCACGTGAAGTCGGCCCTGGCCTCTGTCATCATGGGCCTCTCGCCCATCCTGGGCAAAGACAACACCATCGAGCATCTGCTCCCCCTCTTCCTGGCCCAGCTCAAGGACGAGGTGAGTGTGCCGGGGCCGCCTTGCCCTGGGCTGGGAGCCTCGAGATCACATCCCTGCTGGAGCGCTGGGGGAGGGCCAGGCATGGGGCGGGGGGGGGTGGGGGGTAGGTGGGTGGCAGGGTTGGGTGGGCTGGCTTTCTGCTTAGTGGCTCATGTGAGGGAGCCCCTCCGCCTGACTCAGCTTGGAGGTGAGGGGCAGGGGGGGGGGGCAGGAAGGGGCAGAGGCTGGCGGTCACGTTGGGGGTTGCCTCTCGCCCCTGAGCCTCCCTCCTCACGCGCTGGTCTCCCCCCAGTGCCCCGAGGTGCGGCTGAACATCATCTCCAACCTGGACTGCGTGAATGAGGTGATCGGAATCCGGCAGCTGTCACAGTCCCTGCTCCCCGCGATCGTGGAGCTGGCAGAGGACGCCAAGTGGCGGGTGCGGCTGGCCATCATCGAGTACATGCCCTTGCTGGCCGGGCAGCTGGTGAGTGGGGGGGGGGAGGCCATGTGTGCTGGGGAAGGTTCTGAAGGGGGTGACAGGAGGGGATGGACTGGGGCCTCTGGAGCCTCCCTTCCCAGCATGCACGCAAATTATCCTTACTATGGGGACCACAACGTCCAGCCTTGGTGCCTGGGAAGGACCTGGCAGCTGATTGGAGCCGAGGCTGGCTCCGGGGACTGGCGACGTGGCAGTGACGGGCACTCCAGGTCATCCTGCTGAGGAGGAAGACGGGGAGGCCGGCCCCCCAGGGAGGCTCTCTGCCTTGTGGCTGTGCCCGTGGGCCCCGGCTGGGGTGGGGGCACCTGTAGTTGGCTGCGGGCCCCACGTCTGGCCCGGGTTTCCACACTAGTGGTAGGCGGCCACAGAGCCAGACTTGTCTGCAAACATGTCCCGATGTCACTTGAGTTAGCAGGTCCTGAAGGGCTTTGGGATGGAGGAGGAACCCCAGACACTGACCCGAGGCTGGCCAGAAAATGGCCGGGGGAGCCCAGGCCAGCCCGGGACTTCGGGCAAGTCTTGTCATCTCCCAGAACCTCTGTTTCCTCTTCTTTAAAATGGAACCGCCAGGGCAGAGGTTGGGACAAAACTGGGGGTCCCAGTGTAGAAGAGGAGAGGAGCCCTGGGGAACCCAGCTCCAGAACTGGACACCTGGGCCGCTTCGGGCAGCTTGGCCAAGGTGGATCCTTGGGTGGTTTCTCCCTGATCCTGGTTTTCCCAGAGGACTTCTCCATCCCCTTCCATCTGGTTCCCAGAAAGGCCTTCAGAATCCAAGTCCACCATTGTCTGTAGGGCCCCCTAGTCCTCTGCCAGCCTCCGGGCCCCCGGGCACTGGTGCCCGGGTGCCCGGCGGTTCTCTGATCCTCTCCCTCTCTCCCTCAGGGCGTGGAGTTCTTTGATGAGAAGCTGAACTCCTTGTGCATGGCCTGGCTGGTGGATCACGGTGAGTGCCCGGAGGAGCGGGCGGGGAGGGCACAGACCCTGTTTTCCTGCAGGCTCTTGGTGTGGCCGACCCTGCCAGGCTAGGCCAGAGGAGGGGGACTGAGGCAGAGCGGGATTCTGGGACGTAACATGCGTGACCCCTTCCCGCCACAGCCAGGGGTCTGCAGCTGCATAACATGAGCGTCCAAACCCAGTGTTTCCCGCCCCCTCCTTTAGAACAACTCTTGGGGTGCCGTGACTTTGCCAGCTGTTACAGAGGAGACTGATTTGCATACTAGTGCGATGGGTCTGCTGGCTTATTTTTACATAAAGGATTACATGGGAGTGCCATTTCTGGTACCTTTTAGGGCTGCAGATTTTGGGGGGCCTCCACATTCATCATGGCAGACTTCAGGTTCAGCAGCCTTGCAGTTAGAGCTCTCTGTGGTTCTGGGCCCTGGGGGAGGCCTTGAAGGATGGGGGGGAGCCGCCTCTGACTTCCCCCACCGCCTCCCACTGGCTTAGGGACTGACGGGGACAGAATGGCTGCCGCCCAGTGTACCCCCTCCCGTCCTGGCCAGTGACTAGACCTCCACCCCGACCCGCGTAGTGCCACCTGCAGCGAGAGAAGCCAGCTTCTACTCTTAGCTTTGTGGGGGGGGGAGCAGGGGAGAAAAAACACGTTTCGGAGGAGTTCCTTTAAGTGCTGGGGGG
This sequence comes from Myrmecobius fasciatus, assembly GCA_023553655.1. Lineage (NCBI taxonomy): Eukaryota > Metazoa > Chordata > Mammalia > Dasyuromorphia > Myrmecobiidae > Myrmecobius > Myrmecobius fasciatus. The sequence continues at coordinate 45,946 of JAJPUD010005870.1, forward strand.
CCGAGAAGCTCATCCTCTGGGCGGGGCGCCCTGGGTGCTGGCCGGATCTGTCCAGATTTGGGAAGGTGTGGGCCTGCCAGAGGAGGAGGGGATGGGCTGACACGTCCCGGGCCGCTGCCCAGAGAGTCGTGAGGGGGAGTGGGGGTGCTCTTGGCCAAGCCACACCGCCTACTTCTGGGGTTTGCCTCCCTCCCCCCCGGTTGTGGCTGCCGCCCTCCTGAGCCTGGCCCGGGCACAGGAAAAGGGAGCAGGTAGCACCGAGCAAAGGGAAGGTGCCGTTTCTGACACTGTTCTAGTTGTCTGTGCCCTCGGGGACCCGGGTCTCCCTCAGTTTGCTGACACCCCCTCCCCCACCTTCGTGAGGTTTTGAGGGGCCGCTGGGTTCCTGGGGATCATCTTCGGCTCTGAGGACTGACCCGCGGTACCTTCCTCTCCTCTCCCTCCCAGTGTATGCCATTCGTGAGGCAGCCACGAGCAACCTCAAGAAGCTGGTGGAGAAGTTTGGGAAGGACTGGGCCCATGTCACCATCATCCCCAAGGTCCTGGCCATGTCTGGAGACCCCAACTACCTGCACCGGATGACCACGCTCTTCTGTATCAACGTGAGAACCCTGGGCCTCACGCGGCGGGCTCTGGGGGCCTGGGGCCTGCTCCCCGGGGCCACGGGAAGCCTTGTTGGAGGCCCCCGGGTGTGGGGGGGCTCCTGGGGGCCGGGCCCAGAAGAGACAAGGGCCTCTCCTCTCCTCTCCGCAGGTGTTATCTGAGGTCTGTGGGCAGGACATCACCACCAAACACATGCTACCCACAGTCTTGCGCATGGCGGGCGACCCCGTGGCCAACGTCCGCTTCAACGTGGCCAAGTCCCTGCAGAAGATCGGGCCCATCCTGGACAACAGGTGAGCAGGCCGGGAGGCTGGGTCTTTGCCCTTGGCCAGAATCTTCCCTGGTTCCAGTCATGGAGGCAGGGTGACCCCCCCAGCTGCTCAGTCTCCCCCCCCCCCAGTGTTTCTGCTGCTCCGTCTTGTCCCCCCCATGTTCCCCATTCCCAGTGTCCCCGACTTCTCTGCCCGGCCTCCGCCACCTCCTGTGACCCATGACCTGTGTGTGCCCCTCCCCCGGGGGCTCAGGGAGCTCTGTGTCTCCCAGCATCCCACCCAGCCCTTCTCCGTCCTGGCGCTGGGGTCCCCTGAGACCTCCTCCTCCTCACCCCCTTCTGTCCCACCAGCACGCTCCAGAGCGAGGTCAAGCCCATCTTGGAGAAGCTGACCCAGGACCAAGATGTGGACGTCAAGTACTTCGCTCAGGAGGCGCTCAGTGGTAGGCCCTGGGGGCGGGGCTGCCGTGAGGGTGGGGCTGCCCTGGGGGCGGGGCTGCCCTGGGGGCGGGGCTGCCGTGAGGGTGGGTCAGGATCTGGGCGGGGCTGTTCCTGGGGGTGGGGCTGCTATGGGGGTGGGCGGGATCTGGGCGGGGCAGGCCTCAGGTGGAATCGCCATGAGGGCGGGGCTGTTCCTGGGGGCGGGGCTGCAGGGGCGTTTGGGGGGGCAGCCCAGCCTGCACTTGCATTCACCAAAGGTGTCCCGCCTTCTCCCCTCTTGCCTCCCCCAGTTCTGTCGTTGGCCTGATGACGGAAGAGGAAGGAGCTGGTGTTTCTGCCCCCCTCCCTGGGCGGCGGGGGGCGCCGTTAGCTCTGACCCCCAGTGCATGGTCTGACCCCTGGCTCCCCCCCCTCCAGCACGGCTCCCCTCCTTCCTCCCCGTTCTCCCAGGGGCGGAGGGCTGCACCAGGCTAGGGGCCCCGGGGGGACGGACAGAGCGGCCTGCAGGAGTGGAGTGGCCGGCCTGCCTGCCTGCAGGGTAGGAGCCACAGGGCAGGAAGGGGGTGGCCCAGGTCCCCGGTCCCTGCTCCTGCAGCGGGGACCCCTTCCCCGGCCCCTCTCCTCCTCCGGCTCTCCCCTCCGCCCCCACTGGGGGTGGTTTATCGTGTCAACTGTGTGGTTTTAATTTTGTTCCTTTTTTCTTTTCACGGAGAAATAAATGGATGGAAATACTTGGCTTTGTGTCACTTGTGCTGGGGGCGGGGGAGGGGGGACAGGCCGATAAAGGGCTTTCCTCTCTTGGGGGTGACCTCCCCATCTCCCTCCACTTCCTGTCGCTGTGGCTCCAGGCACTTCTGGGAAGTTAAGGGAATTGGGGGAAAGCTGGAAGGGAGATGGATGAAGGAATCCCGGGAGGGCGGCCGGCATGGGGGCCTTTAGAGCTGGAAGGCCCTCAGGGTGACGGCTCAGCACCCTCGGCTGCCGGCCTGGCAGGGCCCTGTGAATGCCCTGTGGGCACGGGCCCAACTCTCAGCCCCTTTGGGGTTTCCTTGGCAGAGATGCTTCTCCAGCTCATTTTACAGATGAGGAAACTGAGGCAAACAAGTGAAGTGACCTGTGGGGGTGGCCCAGCTGGTCCAGCTGTGACCTTGGATTTCTTGGTACCACTGAGCTCTGCCCCCTCCTTAGGTAAAGCTGCTTTTCCTGCGGGGGAAGTCAAGCCGTCCCGGGGATCCCCCTTTTATCAGACAGTGGAGATGCCCCCCCCCAAAAGGGCTACAGGTGTGGATTGCCCGCCCTTCCTCTTGTGCTAGTGAGGAAAGGGGCCAGGCAAGGGGCAGCCCCCACTCTGGGCCAGGGAGAGAAGGCGGAGCCTGGGGGGCAGGGCCAGAGCTGGGCACCAGGGGCTGCAGAGTGCTGTGCTCCCTTTCCCTGCCCCCCCCCCCTCCGCCTGGCCTTGCCATAGGGCTCACCTAGGAATGGGGACAGAAGGTCCCGGGCGGCCTGGCCCCGGGGCTGGCTTTGGAGCCCGAGGGCTTGGGTTCAAGCCCCAGCAGTGTGTCCTTAGGTCACTTGTCCTGGCTCAGCCTCAGCTTCCCCACCTGTAGAGTGAGAGGGTTGGGTTGGAGCCTGTCTGGCTCGAGATCTGCAGGCAGAGATAGTGGGGGCGTTGGCCGGAATTTCCGGCTCCAGCTCGTTTTACAGATGAGGAAACCGAGGCAAACGGGGGGAAGTGACTTGCCTGCTGGCAGGGTCGGATTCGAGCTCGGGTCTTGTGACTCCATGCCCGTGCCCTGTGCAGCCCGGCACAGCCCACTCATCACTGAACTCCCTCCCCCCCCCCCCCCAACGCTGGTCTAACTCCGTCCTTACTGATGAGCTGTGATCCAAGACCCCCACTGAGCCCCTCCCCCCAGTCTGTTGTGGGTCCTAGTTCTCCTTTCGGACCTCACGCGTGGTGCAGGTGACCTCCCCCCTCCCCCCCTCCGCTTGCGCGAGCCTCCCCTCCGCGGGCAGTCAGTGTCTGGGCGCGCCCTGCCCGTCACCTTGCTTGCGCCCCCCCTGCGGTCTCCTCCACCTCTCTCCCATCCCCCCTACCCCCACAGACCATCACGGACACACAAAGACCTTATTTTATGGAAGCGTTTCTGGGAACATATTCCGTGCCCGCACCGCAGTGCAACCCGGACCCGTCTGCAATAAGGAGAGCGGAGGCCCGGCCCCGTGCCCTCAGCCCGCAGCGGGTCAGCTCTCCCAGCGGAGGCCCGGCCCCCTGCCCTCGGTCCTCGGCGCCCCTCGGAGGAGCCTCCCTACGGCTTCTGGGCCTCCGCCCGGCTTAAAGCTGGCAGGGAGGAGCCTGGGGCGCTGGCTGGGCGGAGCTAGGGCTGAGGACCTGGAGGCCCGGCCCGCCGGCACTGGCTCTCCTGGAGTTCCAGCCACTTGTGGCCCGAGCTGCCTTTGGAGTCCTCTCAGGGCGCTCCTTGGGGAGCACGGAAGGTGCCCCCGAAAGTTCTGCCCACCCAGGAGTAGAGGACCGGGTTGAGGCCGCTGTTGGCGCTGGCCGGGGCGAAGGCGGGCAGGCCCAGGTTTCTCAGCCACTCGTGCTCCGGGTTGGCCAGCTTGCCGACCAGCTCCAAGATGGTCACCAGGAGCAGAGGGAACCGGCAGAAGGCCGTGACCAGGGCCACGAGGACCTCAGGGACTGCCTCCCGCCCCGAGTCTGGCCAGGCTGAGGCCCGAGCAGCCTCCGATGAGGAGGAGAGGCCCCGAAGCCAGCCACAAAATTGAGCCTTGTACCTCCTCATTGCCCGCTCCGTCTGTCCCCTGTCCCCAGGACCTCGGCCCACGGATGGTAGTTGTAACAGTACGTGAGCCAGTCCAGGGGTTCGTGGAGGTCCGCCGGTATACCGGGTAGGGGCTGGAGGAGCCCGCCGCCAGGCCCCGGACCCCTGTGGCCAGCAGGGCTAGCCCGCCAGGCGGGCGGTGGTTCTGCAGGATGCAGACGCAGCCATCCAAGGAGACCGGGGTCAGCAGGAAGACGCTGCGAACATTAAGCATGCTGAAGGCGGCCTAGAGCTGGCAGAGAGTCCCGCCAAAAGGCGGCCCCGACCAGAGAAACTACATTAATGGCGAGCAAGGCGCTGAAGGCCAAGTCGGCCACAGCCAGGATGAGGAACCAGACTTTGGCGCTGTTCTGGGGCATGCGAAGGCCGCTCACCCAGACGGGCCCATCCATTGCCCAGAACGAGATCCCGGCGAGAACAGGATGGAGGGGCAAACTTAGCCCCTGCTGAGGGGTCTGAAGGGAGGTGGTCTCCGTGCTATTATTGCTGGTTCCCTTGTCCAGCAGCCCACCTGGCTTATTGCTGGTCATACTGACACACTTTCTATAACAGAAAACCCAGGCGGATCTGAGGAACGGGAAGGATTTAAAGAGAATCCAGAAACACGGCAAAGTCATGTGGGGTTGGACCCCAGAGAAAAAGCGAGAAGCCTCCTTTGGGTGACGGTTTGAGTCTTGCCAGTGTTCCCAAGCTGTCCTCTTGCCTTTGAAGGTTCCCTGTTCCGGGGGACTAAGCCCAAACCCAGCCATTCTTCTTTGTGACTGTCCTTCCCATACCTGAGACAGTCCCCCTAACGTTTCTCCCCAAATGGAGTCCACACCCCAAGGCTGAAAACAAGCCCTTGACTCTGGGGTTCTCATTTAAAGGGGCCCGTCTGTCTGAAACACAAATCAATCGATTGAATGCATGTGTGTGGTCAGTAATTATCACATAATTACCGTGTGTATGTATGTACCACGTATGTATCACTATGTATGTATCACATACATTTATATTGTATTTTATAGAAAAAATTAAATTGACACTAAAATGAGGGTTTTTGTTTTTTTCTTTCTGGATCCAAATCAACTTGAGCTTCCAATTTCTTTCTTTCTTTCTTTCTTTTTTTGCTTTTTGCTGAGGCAATTAGGGTTAAGTGGCTTGCCCAGGGTCACACAGCTGGGAAGTGTCTGAGACCAGATTTGAACTCAGGTCCTCCTGACTTCAGGGATGGTGCTCTAACCACTGCACTACCTAGCTGCCCCGAGCTTCCAATTTGTTTCTGGGCTTCTTTCTCTTTGGGGAGGTTTCTGGTCACATGTAAGCCATTGACCTTAGTTAGAGAGAGCCGTCTCCGTCCCAGAGATGGAATGGAGAGCCTGGGAGATGGTGACACAAATCGGAGCCCTAACTCTTCTGCAGATTGTCTGGATGGCTTTGGGCAAGGGACTTCTCTTTGACCCTCAGTTTCTCCATCTGAGGGTTGGACTGAGTAATGGCAGAACGGGAATCTGGGAGTGTGACCGTGGCCGGGCAGAGGCGTACCTTCCAGTTCTGTGACCCCAGCTGCCATGTTCTTCCTGCCTCTCCCTTTGCATCCATGGCTGCCACCTGGAGCATCCTGCCTCCCTCTCCCCAGAATCCCCGGGGCCCATGCTCACCCTGAAGTCATGACTCTACCCGGATTGCTGAGGACTCCTGGAGACTTTCCTGCTGCTGCCTCAAAGATTTGTGGACACAGGTTCAGATCTGATAAAGGGGCAGAAAGAGGAACTGGGCCCTCATGGTCCTGTCCTTGCTGTATCTTGCCATTTCCTGTGAAGATGCTTCTTTTCTTTTCTTTTTTTTTTTTTAAATAATTTTTATTTATTTATTTTTTTATTAAAAGCTTTTTATTTACAAAACATATGAGTGATTTTTTCTACATTGACCTTTGCAAAAAACTTTTTTTTCTAAGTTTTTCCCCTCCTTCCCCCCACCCCCACCCCTAGATGACAGGTAATCTAATACATGATAAATAGGATAAATTATATGACAAATCCAATATATGTAAACATATCTATACAGTTAGAAGACGCTTATTTTCCTGCAAAGAGCAGAATTCATGGGTCAGTTTGGTCTACGGGAGAGAGCCTTAAACTGAGGAGAGAATATCTCCACCTTTAATCGATTGTCTGTTGGGACAAATTACTTCCTCATTCTAAATCAGTTCATCAGTAAAATAGAAATAAAAAAAATCCCTATTATGTCTACTATCTCAAAGGGCTGTCACAAGTGTTAGCTAAGATAACACATAATAAAGGGGTATTAGGGTGGTACAGTGGATGGAATACCTGAAAGCAGGAAAACCTGAGTTCAAACTCCACCTCAGACAATGCACTGAATGACCCTGAGTAAGTCACTTAACCTGTGTGCCTCAGTTTCCTCATCTGTAAAATGAGCTGGAGAAACAATGGCAAACCGCTCATAGCTTTGTCAAGAAAACTCCAGAAGAGTTGAACAGGACAGAGATGACTGAACAACAATAGCATCAAATATGAATGATCGAGAGCTAAATAAATGTCAGGTCACCAAGTATTAAGGGCTTACTGTGTCAGGCACTCGAGATACAAAGAAAACAAATAAACAACCAAAAAGTTAGTCCTCGCACTCAATGTGTCCATCCACTTTAATGTGGGAGACAACATGAAAACAGCCACACACAGACAAGAGATCAACAGGATAAACTGGAGACTCTTGGGGGGAAGCATTAAGATTAAGAGAGATGGGAAAGACTTCAGGAGAAATTTGAGGGGAGCAGGGATGCCAGGATGTGGAGATAGAAAAGCTAATAAATAAATTAAAAAACAAAATAAATAAATGAGTATATGGCAGAAAAAAAGAATTCTAGTACCACGGAAAGTCTGGATCATACCTGATTTAGAAGACAGTGCTAGAAAGGAACTTGACATATGATATTCTAACACAAAGGAAATATGCTTATAGCCTTGAGTGATTTACCCCACAAAGTAGCGGAGGGAAAAAATAGATCTTTAATGAAGAAAGAGGAGTTCCAAGCATTTCTCATGACAAAGCTGTAGCTCCATAGAAACTTACATTCAAATATGGGGAGATGATACATGTGCCCCCCCCCTTTTTTTTTTTGCTGAGGCAATTGAGGTTAAGTGACTTGCCCAGGGTCACACAGCTAGGAAGTGTTAAAGTGTCTGAGATCAGATTTGAACTCAGGTCCTCCTGACTTCAGGGCTGGTGCTCTAGACCACTGCACCATCTAGCTGCCCCTACATGTGCCCTTTCTGAACCTGATCATTATCAGGGGTCATAGAGGGAATCTAATTAGAAGACCTGGAAGTCATTCTATGATGTCTTCATGAGCTTAAGAGAAGAATGGAAAGAGAGGGGAAGGGGAATACATCAGGGAGAGAAGGGAAAGGAAAAGTGGGGAAATTATCTCATAATTATGGTACACAAAGAGACAGCTCTACAAACAAGGAGAGGGAGATGGGGAAAGCAGCTCATCTCATCCAAACTAGTCTAAAAAGAGAGAAATATAATTGGAAACAAATATTCAACAGAGAAATAGAGAAAGCCAAGAAGGGAAGAGGAATCAGAAAGGATAAATTTAAAAAGAGATAAGTCCTGAGCAAAACAAACCATAAGGATATACAGAAATATCCTGCGGTTTGGGTTTTTTTTGAGGTGGCAAAGAATTGGATTCTGGGAGTGTGATCATGGCTGAGCAAGTTGCAGCATATAAATGTGATGGGATATCATTGTGCTATAAGAAATGGTGATGAGATTGGTTTCAGAAAAAACTGGAAGTCTTAAATGAATTAATGCAGAGTAAACTAGACAGAAAGGGGCAGCTTAGATGGTACTCTAGTGCATGGAGCACTGGGCCTGAAGTTGGAAAGGAAGATGAGTTCAGATCCAGTCCCAGACATACTGTTATTCTGTGTGATTCTGGGCAAACCACTTCACTCTATGTGCCTCAGTTTCCCCTTCTGTAAAATGAACAGGAGAAGGAAATGGCAAAGCACTCTAGTATCT
>JAJPUD010005870.1:61652-93933 GCA_023553655.1 Myrmecobius fasciatus
TTTTAACATAATTAACATGTAGTGGATATCCTGCCATCTAGGGTAGGATATCCACTACATGTTAATTATGTTAAAATACTTGACAAATCGAATATATGTATGTATACTTCCATGCTAATCTTGCTGTGCAAAAAAAATCATGTCTACAGGAAAAAAAATCAGAGAAAGGAAACACAATGCAAGCAAACATCAATAGAGAACAGGAAAATGTTATGTTGTAGTCCACATTTCATATCCTTCTCTCTGGGTGTATCTGGCTTTCTTCAGTGAACAATTGGAACTGGTTTCGTTCTTCATTGTTGAAGAGAGCCATGTCCATCAGAATTAATTGTCATATAGTACTGTTGTTGCCGTGTATAATGATCTCCTGGTTCTGCTCATTTCACTCCACATCAGTTCATGTAGGTCTCTCCAAGCCTCTCTGAAATCCTCCTGCTGGTCATTTCTTACAGAACAATAATATTCCATAACATTCATATACCATAATTTATTCAGCCATTCTCCAACTGATGGGCATCCATTCAGTTTCCAGTTTCTAGCCACTACAAAAAGGGCTGCCACAAACATTCTTGCACATGTGGGGCCCTTTCCCTCCTTTAAGATCTCTGTGGCATATAGGCCCAATAAAAACACTGCTGGGTCAAAGGGGATGCACAGTTTGATAACCTTTGGAGCATGGTTCCAAATTGCTCTTCACCTCTTCCCCCTTTTCAGCTCCCTTTTGGGTGTTGTTTTCCCCATTTGAATGTAAACTTCTTGAGGGCAGGAGCTATTTTTATTTTCACTTTCTATTAACAATCCTGGTACTTAGCACAGTTCCTGGTACAGAATAAGTGCTTATTAAATACTTCTTATTTTGTGTCTAGGAGTTTAAATTCTAATAGGTGAAGACAGCACATAAAATGAAGCAGAAAAGGGGAGGTTGTAGGGGGAGTAGGTGGGAGCAAGATGGAGAGACAAGAATGGAAAGCCAGGAGGAGGGAAGTCAGTCTATGGCTGGTTCTGATATTTCTCAAATAAGGGCTGCAGGCAGCAACTCAGCACATGGGAGGAGCTGTCCAGCATTGGGGCAGGAAGGGATTCTCCAAAGGGAGAAGGCAATTTGGGGAAGAGGTGGAAAAAGCCACAAAATATCTGTTAAGTTTTCATTTGCTCTCCATGCTTGGGAGGAATATTATTCTATTTCTTCTTATAGCTACTTTTATGTTTCAGTCTATGATCTTGTTACAATTTATTATAAGATGAGGCAGGAATATAAATACATTTATATTTTGGGGACTTGCTGTTACCATGTTTCTCAATGATGTGAATCTATCCTACCGTGGCAAGCAGAGTGAATTAGTTTTTCAGGGAAAATAATTGATTTCCATTTTTCTCTGCCCCCTCCCTCTACTTTTATCTTTCTCTGGATCCCCTTTCCCCACCAGCCATCTCCACTGTTACTAGATGAATAGGAGACCTGCCTTCTGGAACAGATGGTCTCCCAAAGAAAGGGAACGCCAAACTGAATATTCAGAAATGCAACTGACTAGTTATGATGTGAAGTCCAAAGGATGGAAGTTCTGAGATCCCACTGGTACCTGGAGCAAGGTCCTGGGAGCAGCTAACAGCGGCATTTGAGAGAGAAACCAATGACAGATTAGAAGCAGTGAAATCTCTAAGGTCTTGGTCCTGGGATCTAGAAGGGTATTGAAGCTTGGAGCCCAGGAGAACATGACATCTAAGGAAATCTTCATGAGTTCTCAACAAAGGGAGAAAAAGACTGGAAAGTCATTAGAACTGTGAGCTTACCTTTTGGCTCTCCACATCCTTTAAGTTTGAACTCATTCTCCCTAGGACATGGGAGGAGGAAGTACTCCTGTGGTTTCAGAGGATTAAAAATGATCAGATTTTTAAAATTAAATTAAATGTTGTTAAAATGTTTTTATTGATGTTGATTATATGATTATGTTTTCCACTAGTCTCTCTTCCTGTGCTTCTTTCCAGTTTAGCAAACAACATTTTTCCACTTTTGTTTTTTTAATAACTTTTTATTTTCAAAATAAATGCAAAGATAGTTTTCAACATTCACCCCTACAGAACCTTGGGTTCCAATTTTTTTCCCTCCCTTCTCTCTACCCCCTATTTATCACCAATAGAGGTTAAATATGTACAATTCTTCTAAATCTATTTCCACATTTAACAAACAAAATTTTTAAAGATCAAAAAAGAAAAAAGGAAGAGAAAAAAAATTAGTATAGCTGATGAATAGATTAAAAAAGTCTCAACATACATACAATGAAGTTTTGGACCTCCCATCTCTACAGAGGGGTGGGGTATCAGTATGTTCTCAAAGCTCTTCTTTGGAATCCTTCATGTTCCTTAAAATTTGGTTACATTTATTTTGATTGTGTTGTGGGTGTTTGTGTGTATTCTTTCTACTTCTATGGTTCTAGTCATTTTATATATGATTTTCTTCTCTCTGCTTACTTCACCTTGCATCCGTTTATATAGATCTTTCCATGTTTTTTTTTCTATATTTATAATATTCTTTATTTCTCATAGCAAAGTAATATTCCATTACATTCATGTAGCACAATTTGTTTAGTCCTTCTCTGATTGATGGGCATCTGTTTTGCATCCAGTTATTTAGTATTATAAAAAGAGTTCCCATAAATATTTTGACAGGGGTACAAAGCCTTTTTGAGATATTAGCTTAATAGTGGAATTTATGAATTAAAGGGAATTTTTATATTCATTTTATTTACATAATGCAAATCCTTCCCCCCCAAACGATTGTACTGATTGACAGTTCTACCAATAATGCATTAATATATCTACTTTGCACAACCCTTCCAACACTGACTATTCTCATCTTTTGCCAATTTGGGGGGTCTGGGGTAGGAGGATTTAAAAAAAGTAGCCACTGTCCATACTATACCTTCTCAGTAAATACTTTTTCTAAAATAGCTAATGGAGTTCAATTGATTAACTGAAAATGGGAAGCTCACCAGTGGGGGCTCATGAATACTAGCCATACAACCAATCCCTCCCGGTTACCTCCTAGAATCTTGAGAAGAGGAGCTGCTCTAGGAACTTGACTTGCAAATGCAAGTGAGAATTGAGCAAGTGAGCCCAGAATGTATCCTATGTAGGAAGGCAGCATATTGTGAATATTCTCTACTTGTAAGGCTTTTTTTTCCCTGAGGCAATTGGGGTTGAGTGACTTGCCCAGGGTCACACAGCTAGGAAGTGATAAGTGTCTGAGGCTAAATTTAAACTCAGGTTTTCTTGACTTCAGGGCTGGTGCACTATCTACTGCACCACCTAGCTGCCCTACTTGCAAGGCTTTTAAGAAGTAGGATGTGATTCTCTTTAAGTGCTATTTCTACCAGTAACTTGGGTGAAATGGGAGTCAAGTAAGATCAGAGATGGTAGGCAGGGCTTCTGCTGTAGTTATAGGGAATGTAAAGGAACAGATAAATTCAAGGGTTATTTCTCTTGTGGCAGATGGTTTACAATGTGGGTACCCCTTTGGATAGCATGATTGCTCCTTTCTTGGGTTTAATCACACTAGACAAAGATTTAACAGTAGCTGAATTTTCCTTTTATATGAAGGAGAAATACGGTTTCCCCTGAATATTCTGCTTTTTAGTTCTTTTGTGACATTTATCTCCTAGTTCTCTTTCTACCTATCTGACCTTTGTTTCTTCATCCAGGTCACCATGGGTATCCCTCAAAGCTCTGTCCTAGGACATCTTCATTTTGCGCTCTAATTTTTTTTTGTTTTTATTTTTATATTTTCTTTTTTTATTAAAGCTTTTTATTTTTCCAAACATACACGTGGACAATTCTTCAACATCAGCCCTTGGAAAACCCTGTGTTCCAATCCTCCCCTTCCCTCATGCCCTCCCCTAGATGGCAAGTAGCCCAATATATGTTAAACATGGTAGAAACAGATGTTAACCCAATATATTGCACTTTACTTTTGAACTCATCAGCTCCCTCATATCCAATTATCATCTCTATGCACAAGCACCCATGGAAGAGGGAAGTGGCTAGACCTGGGTGTGAACTATTGGTTGTGATCCCACTTTACACCTGACCACTTTAGGTCAGATTTCTGAAGGAGGGAGTCCCTGCCCAACTCACTCAGGCATCCCCTAGCCAGCCAGAGAGTCATTCATCACAAAATCAAGTTAGAAACAGTGCCCAGAGAATCACTGAGTGTCAGCCCCCCAATGCCACTGTTTATAGGGGTCCAGAGGGAAGAACTGTTTATCTAAGTTCTCACAGGGATGGAATAGGGACTGAATCCCAGATCCCTTTGCTCTTGGCCACAGGCTCTTTCTCTCCCCTTCTTCCTCCTACCCCATTCCTCCCTAAGACCGACAGGAAGGCTGCAAAAGCTGGGGTTTGAGAGGAAGGGCAAATATTGCTCAAAGCCATCAACAGTGTTTGTTGAACTAAATGAGGGGATGGAGCAATTTCTGCTCACCCAAAGGAACCAGTGGAAGGAACATTGTGAAAGAGGAGGTGGAAGATTGTAAGAACAGGTTTGAAAACCAGAGATATTTGAAGAGGGAGGGAATGAGGGTGATGGAATCGAGGGTCTGGATGATGTTCCCTCAACCCCTCACAGTGGGCAGGGACCCCTTCTTTTAGCTCGGAGTTAAGGATGACTAGAGCTGTGCCTTGTCCAGGAAGATTTTTAAAGGGAGTTGATGGTATAGTTTGTCAAGCAAGCAGGGGCTGATGAGTCTTTAGAGTATAGAAGACCAGAGGCTAATGAGCCAACTGGCATAGAGCATAGAATATGATCATCAGAAGGTTACCTGGGATATTGACCGCCAAGAATGGGATAGAAAGGCTTAAAATATGAAATATAAGAACCCAGAAGAGTTTTAAAAATTTGTACACAGACCATACTAGCAGAAGGAAAAGAAAGAATATCAGCCCCCTCCCCGAAAACCCCCAGAGATTAGATATCTCTTCATAGGGTCTATGTTTCAGTGACAGCCGAAGGAAGTGCAGAGATGGAATTACTGCCGGTGGTAGTCCCTGTGGCGGCAGACTCCTCACTCAGGGCCCTCTCCAGGGCGGCCGGCAGGGACCTGAAGAGCTTCTCCCTGAAGTCCCGTCCTATGAATACGTAGAGCACGGGGTTGAGACAGCTGTTGACAAATGCCATGGAGGAAGAGAAAGGGCTCAGGTAGGGCAGAATGGTGGCAAGGTGTGGATGGGCGTAGACGGAAGCCTCGATGATCCCCAGGATGTGGTGAGGGAGCCAGCAGAGGAAGAAGGCGGCCACCACGGCCGTGAGGATCCTGAAGGGGCGACTGGACTGAACCCTTTTCATTCTACTCCAGAGCTTGGCGGTGATGAGCCCGTAGCAGATGCTGATGATGAGGAGTGGAACCAGGAAGCCAAGGGTAAAGCGGGTGAGCACCAGGGACCAGTGGCGGCTCTCATACAGGGCATCCAAGTGCTCCTCATCCTCCTCTGCCTCATCCTGACTTTGAAATTCAAAGTAGCAAAAGGTGATCTCATCCTCTGTGCTTGTAGTCCTGAAGATGAAGGTGGGGAGAGAGAAGGCCAGGGCGAAAATCCAGACCCCTGCAGCGGCCAGGGCTGCCCGGAGAGGCGTGCGGTGGGTCCTGGCCCAAATGGGCCAGAGCACAGAGACACAGCGGTCCACAGAGATGAGGGTCAGCAGGAAGACGCTGGCAAACATGTTCAAGACAGCCAGGAAGCTAATGAGCTTGCAGAGGAACCAGCCAAAGGGCCAGTGGGGCTGCAGGGCGGTATTGATGATGATGAAGGGCAGGAAGGCGGTGAAGGCAAAGTCTGCCGAGGCCAGGTTGAGGAACAGGACGGTGGTGACCGTGCGGGCCATTCGGAAGCCCGCCACCCAGATCACCAGCCCGTTGCCAGTGATGCCCAGGACAAAGGCTAAGCAGAAGACGATGAGGGAGGTGATCCAGAGGGCCTGGTGGATGGTGGAGAGTCGGGGGGATTCTGTGGGGAGGAGGGCGTCGGAAGGGAGCACTGAGGAGTTCTCCATCATGCTCACACCTGGAACGCACCAAGAACCATGAGAGTGTAAACCCCTTGAGGGCAGGAACTGGCTTTGCTTTTCCTTCCCCTCCAGCACTAAGCAAACCCTGTAGTAGGCTTTTCCTCAATGTCTGGAGGACCAAAAATTTTCTCCAAGGCTTCCAGCCACTCAGCCTCATGCTCTCCCTGGTCTGAGTGTTTGACTCTGGTCACTGTCCCCAGGAGAGTCTCCCCTGTTAACTGTGGCTGACGCTGCCCAGACCCCTCCTGCCCTAGGTGCTGGGGCCCTAGGGTCACTGTCTCCGACCCCCCCCCCCCAGGTTCTTCTTTCTAGTCTCAAAGAGCCCGGGGTTGCAGTTGTTCCCACTTGAGAAAGGAGTTTGCTGAATCTAGATTTAGAGACCACCTGGTCCAAGCCCCTCTTGTTCTAGATGAGAAAACAGAAGCCCAAACAACTGAACCCCCCTCCCCATCCCTTAGCTCTTATCGCTTAAGCAAGTCAGACTTCAAGCCCAGGCCAGTCCTCCAACTCCAAGTGGCGTGCCCCCAATTTCTGGAACGGCTTGAGGCAGCTAATTGAGGTGGGTAGGGTGAAATAGCCCCAGATAGGCCCCATTGCCCCATTTTCCCAGCCTGGAAGTCCTTCTCTTGCCTTATCTCTCCTGCTGCCTTGGTGTACACTCTCAGCCTGGTTTCTCCTGTTGCATTTCCCCTCTGATCATGGCTTCCTGAGGTCTCTGGCCCTGCCTTTTTGTATGACCTTAGACAAATCAATTCTCCTCCACCTGGGTTTCATTTTGCTCATGGATAAAATCTAGGGGTTGATGTAGATTCTCTCCAAGGTCTTTCTGACATTCTCTGTCTCACCTCCTAAAGCCCCTTCCCTCCAGGGCTAGGATGAGGGTGGGGGACCCAACAAAATCTAGAGCCTTGAATTGAGTGGGTGCTTCAAGGGAGAAACAAACAAAAATGGCCAGTTAAGATTGGAAGTTCCAGATAGCAGTCTGGAGAATGGCTCCCTCTTGGCAATGGTGGTCTGTCTGCCTCCCCCACCTCTCACAGGGATGTAGAGTCAGTTCCTTACCCCTCCTTACTGATTCAGAATTCTCTCTCTCTCCCTCCTTGGGTATGGTTTAGGGTACTTGGTCTGGACCCCTGATTCCAAGAGACAGTTTTGCTTCCTTCCCGCTCATTCCATTTCCCAAGAACCTTGCTAGTTCTGACATTGGCTGTTCTATGTTTTAATGGGCCCCTTACCTCTGATCTTCCATGTTCTGTGGGTTTTCCAAACTCTGCCATTCCATCTTCTGGAACCCCTTAAAGCCCTGATATTCCATCCTTTCTCTGCTCAAAGTTTATTCTCAACTCTGACCTTCTCTGTACCAAATGCCTCCTTCCCCCTGACTTTCCATCCTCCAAGTTATAGAGACTTTTCCAAACCTGACATTGTCAGGTTCTAAGATCCTTCCCAGTTCTTGTTCTAAGGTCTCTGCAATCTGAGCACGGCATTCAACCAAAAATGATCTCTCCAAAGTTGCCAAATCAAATGGCTTTTCCTCCTCAATCTTTATCGTGCAGTCTGCAACTGTTCACCTCCTCCATTTTCAGTCCCCCCGAGAATTGGCTCCCTCAAGATGGTGCTGCTTCTCAGCCCTGATATTGGGTTAAGATTGTTCTGAGTGTTGACATGGGATATTCAATGTTCTAAGGTTCCTGCCAGCTCTGACATTCTGTGTTCTAAGGGCCATCCCAATGGCCCTTAATATATATATACATACATATATATATATAATATATACATTATATATATTGAAAGGACCCTTTCAGCTATGAATTTAGATGGTCTAAAAATCTCTCTATCTGTGCCATTTTCCCTCCGGCACTCGGCCACATCCATTCTTCTGGGGCCTTAGAGTCTCAGATGTCCTCTCCCAACTCTTAGCCTCTCAGAAATGAATATTTCTTATTTTCCTGCCCCCTCAAAGTCCCAGATGCAGAAGCTCCCAGTCCAGACTTACCATATCTATCGATGTCACACTAGTCTCTCCTCTCCGTTGGGGTAAACTGAACTTGAAGATGAAGAAAGAGGATTAAGAGCACCTCTGACTTATCTAGAATTGAGTAATTTGTGGTCAGAGAGAGAAAGAGAGAGAGAGAAAACATGTTCTTTGCCCACAAACATCTGCTAGCTAGGAAGTAAAAGAAAACCCAAGAAAGCCATGATCTTTCTGGAAGATCCTGGGCTTAAGTTCCCATCCCCTAATCCCTCATGGACCCCAGTCCTAGTCCTAGTTACCTAGAAGCCATGTTCAAAGACTCAGGTGTCTTTCTCCACTTCTTTGATCTCTGGCAGAGATCCTGGGTGATTATGGGGAAATCATTTTTCATCAGGGGAAGATTTTTCTTATTTGCAAAACAAATCTCCCTCAAACATTTTTGTGAAGTGGCTTAAAGATCCAACAGAAGACATTCTATTTGATCCTGGAGGTAATAGGGAGCCACTGGAAATTATTGAGTGGGGAAATGAGATAGGAAGATTGGATATGAGAGGTGAGTGAGAGTGAAAAGTCAAGGATGATGTCTCAGTGGTGGACCGGATACCTGTAAAGATGAGGGTGTTCTCCATAGTATGAGGGAAGACTTTGGGGGGAGAGATCATGAAGTGAGTTTGGGACATGTTGAATTTGTACCTGGCACATAGTGGGTACTTAATACCCATTTACCGATGGGCTGACTAGCTCTCTTACTATGTCTGGGGCTCTGGGCTAAGCATTGGGGAATACAAAGAAAGGCAAAACCAGTTTTTGAGCTCAAGGAGCTCACAATCTGGAAATGTCGGGAAGCATCCATTCCCCTCACCATAACCCTGAGATTGGGGAGCGTGAGTCAATGCGCCACAATCAATGGGAAGTGTGGGCTGAAGAGCAGTGCCATCTTGAAGGAGCCAAGTCTCCAGGAGGACCTGAAAAGGGAGTGGTTAAGGGCAGCACCAAGGGCTGTAGGTTTCTCAAGAAATATAAAGTTTGAGAAAAGGCCATTTGCTTTGGCCATTAGGAGATCAGAAGCAAATCTGGAGAGGGCAGAAGACTTAGAAGAGTAAGAGAAGTGGAAGCGGAGGCAGCTGGTGTGGACAGCCTTCTCAAGAAACTTAAGTCAAGAAGGGGAGCAGTCTGAAGTGAAGGAGGTCATGGAATTAGAAAACTTAGCGTGACGCTTTCTTCTCTTTCTTGTTACACATGCACGATCTGATCTGTCACAGTGTTCTCTCCTTGGTTATTCAATGTATTTTTTGTTTATTGAGAGAGGTACAGAACATGGGATGCTAGAGCTTGACGATCCCTAACGACACAGAAAACGCACTACCGTGTTCAGCATCAGAAGGATATTAGAACAAGACTGTCAGAGTAAGGAAGACCCTAAAAATTGGGAATGTCAGAGCTGAGAGGGACCCTAGAATACAGAATGTCAGAGGTGACAGGGACCTTAGACTATGGAGTGACAGAAGTGGGAGGGATCCCAAGATAAAATTTCAGGACTGGAACATGGAAGGAAGTAATCAAGAAGTTGTTAGGTGCCTTCTATGTGCTAGGGGGCAGTTAGGTGGTGCAGTGGGCTTGGAGTCAGGAAGGTCTGAGTTCAGATCTGGTCTCAGATATTTGCTAGCTGAGGTAATTCTAGGAAAGTCATTTAACCCTGTTTGATTGAGTTTGTCATCTATAAAATGGAGACTCACTGGAGAGGCAAATGGCAAACTGCTCCAGGATCTTTGCCAAGAAGACCCCCTTCCCTCTAGTTTCATTTTTCTCATGGATTATATCCAGGTTTGGTATGGGTTTTCTTCCAGGTCTTTCTTAGTACTGACTTTTTGGATTTGATGTCCTATGTTAGGGCCCCAAAAGTCGGGGACCCTGATAAGAAATTTGTCTTGATTTGAAGATAAGAAGGTATTGTGTGCAGTTCCCTTGACAAACATGAGATCCGGGACTTCCTGAGATTACTGACAATCAAAGCAAATCAAAGTGATCTACAAAACGGGCTTGCCCCGTGCTCTGTTATCAGGATGTGAGCTCCACTATCTTTCTGACTTCCTCATGTCATCACAAAATTAATTCCTAAAAGTTGGGTGGGCAAGTGGGATAAAAGGAGGGACTAAAAGACGGTGGAGCAGACTGGCTGAAGAAAGTGCCTCAATAAAGAGCAACTTGATTTCATCTTCTTCTGGCTTGTGACTCTCCTTTGGGGAACACGTGGGTCCTGTCCGGATGCTCACCGAAGCTCGGGAGGAGGTAAGACCCGGCTGCCCTCAGGTATAATACCTGGCAGTCCTAAAGCCCTTCTTTCCAGAGCCATGATCTGGATGACAGGGTGGATCAGATATTGGTTAGAGGCTTAAATTGAGGGGGTACTTCAAGGGAGAAACAAAGAAAAATGGCCAGTTAAGAATAGAAGCTCCTAGGTGGCGGCGATCTGGAAGGATGGCTCCTTCTTGGTCACGATGGTATCTCTGTTTCATGCCCACCTCTCACAAGGATATTGAGTCAATTCCCTTTCCAAGGTATTGAGTTAGAATTCTATATTTCTCGCCCTCAGTGCAGTTTGTGATTCTTGGTCTGGGCTCAACAGCTTTGCTTCCTTCTTTTGCATTATATTTCTCAAAGACCTTCCTAGCTCTGCCATTTTGTGTCCTAATGGGACTCTCAGCTCTGCCATTAGTTATGGATCCTCCAAGACCTGTCACTAAATTTCCTAGCAGTCCTCCAAGAGCTAACATTTTCTGTCTCAAGGACCTTTCAGATGTAACATATCCTGTTCTAAGGGCCTTCCCATGTCTGGCATTACATATTCTAAGGACCTTAATGACATTCAAAACTGACATTCTGAGTTGATAGCCTTGGAACCCTTAAGACTAGAACTGATGTTCTAAATTTTATCTTCTGAGAGCCTTCCTAGTGCTGACACTCATTTTTCTTAGATGCCTCTTGTATTTGACATTTATGTTCTAAAGGTCATCCTAATCCCCGACCATCTGGATTCTCTGTTCTAACAAACCCTTCAACTTCAACATTCTCTTTATTCTATGTCCTAAAATCTCTTCCAGCACTGCCATTTTCTCTCTTCTACTTGAGACTCTGTAGTCTTGATTCTTTCAGGTTCTCCGGACTCAAATGTCCTTTTCCCTCAACCCTTGGGTCCTTACGAGTAGACAATTTTTTTTATACTCTGGCTCCTCAAGGTCCAAGGTGTGGAGATCTCCCAGCCAAAGCTGGATGAATGTTGAGATTTCTCTGTTCTCTTTTCTTCTTTGGGGTTAAGTCAACTTCAAGATTAAGGGAAAGGATTAGGGTAGTTCTTTAGCTTATCCAGAATTGGACAACTTATGGTCAGAGAGAAAGGACACATTCCCTTTTCAACAAGTATCTGCTAGTCAGGATGGAGAATAACCCCCCAGGGAACCACCAAACCTTTTAGGGTGCTCTGGGATTGGATCCTCAGATCTTATCCCTCATGGTCTCTAGTCTTAATTCTCAGCAACTTCTCAAAGATTTAGAAGTTCAGATCCGCAGAATCCCTGTGTGAGCATGGGGAAGTCACTTTGCCTCTGGACATCACTTTTCATCCTTGAAAGACAACCATGATTCATTCTTTCAATAATTAAAAAAAATCCAATCCAACATTTTTTTGTGAAGAGCTCTAAAAACCCAACAGAAGACTTGATTTTTGGTCTAGAATGTGGCTTGATGGTCCAATGGATAAAGCCCTGAATCTATTGTCCAAAGACTCGAATTCTTCTGTGACACTACCTGTGTGACCTGGAAAAGTTATTTAGTCTCAGTCTGCATGAGTTTCTGTTTTCTTTTTTAATTTATTTTTTTATTAAAGCTTTTTTTATTTTTCAAAACATATGCGTGGACAATTCTTCAACATTAGCCCTTGCAAAACCTTGTGTTCCAATTCTCCCCCCTTCTGTGAGGCCCTCCCCTAGATGGCAAATAGTCCAATATATGTTAAACATGGCCGCCCCAGTTTCTGGAAGTGTAAAGTGGAAAGAATATCAACTATCTCCCAGGATTATTGTGAGGATCAAATGAGATACTATTTGTAATAGACTTAGCAGAGTGCCCAGGATATGGAAAGGGTTTGCTGATTATTCCTTTTATTGGAAACCATTTCTTTCATCTCCAATGAAAAATACTGAGTGGAGGGTGAGGTGAGGAGGAATATGGCCAGCCCTATGCTTTAAGAAAATTACTTTGGTATGGAAATGACTTGGACAATGGATTGCAATGGGGAGAGTCCTGAGGAAGCAGGTCCAATTAGAAGTTCCAATTTAGATAAGAACTGAGACAGGACAGAAATAAAAAGTTGTTCTGTGAGTTACGAGAAAGAGACATATTCAAGGGATGAATGCGAAGGTGGAAACCAGATTTGGTAATGGGTTGGGACAAGTGCTAATGTGGAGCCAAGGGTGACACCAAAGTTTCGGGGTCATGGTGGTGCCCTTGCCAATAAGAGGGAATTTCAGAAGAGGAGACATTGATTCACAACAATAACCCCCAGTCCTTGCTTAAGCACTTACCATGTGTCAGGGACTGTGTAAAGCCGTGGAGAAAGAAAGAAAAAAGAAAAAAATAGGGATTCTAAAGGGAGAGACAACATGCAAGTAAATCTCTCTATATAAATGATGTTGTTCATTCTTTATTTTTGAAGAGTACCAGTGACTTCACAGGATGATATCTAGAGTGATGTGTGAATTAGACTTCAGTGAGTCAGAGTTGGACAAAGTCATCAGCCCCATCAAAGTCCACCGGCGTGGCTAAAGCCAGAATAATTGGCAATGAGTGGGATTCAGTGGATGACCTTGGCAACTTTGATGTCTGATCAAGCTATAAATGCTCTACAAATTGTTCTCATCTACTAATTCTGCCAGGGGAAGTCTTCAGATGCCTGGGGGTGGGTTACCCTCAACCTGGATATATAGAGCATTGATGTCCTGGCATAGAACTGAGGGATCAATTGACTGAGGTCATAGTGAAGATCAAGAACAGGGTGGTTAGGAGCCATAAGACAGAAGAAAATAAAGAATGGTAAAAGATAGAATCAGTAAAGGAATTTCAGAGCTCATAAAGATGGAAATGGAACAGTTGTGGTGATGGCAAGACCACATGAAGAGCCATTTCTGTGTGTAGATGAGTTGGGATGGTTACTGGTCATGGGAGCTGCAGATTTGAAGTAACTGCTGAGCTAGATGTGTAAGAGAGCATCAGTGTGCATATTAGAGTGCCCTCTAAAAAGAACAGGAGTTGAGGAAGAAAGAAAGGGCATGAATTCATCTAGGAAGGAAGGAGAATATTAGGATGAGTCACCAGGATGTTGATTGGGTGATAAATTTGAATTGAATGAATGTCACAGGAGGAAAACTTGCTTAGGGCTAAAGTCTGGAAACATTTATTGGTAGTAAGGAATATTACCACTCCCTCAGCATGACCATGGCCTTGGGGTCTGTCAGTAAATGAGCCACCATTACAGGAAAGTGTGGCTAGGCAAATAGAATCACCAGGAGGGAGCCAGGTATCAGTGACTGTCAGAAAATGGAGGGAGTGATTAACAGAGTCAAAGCTGCTGCTCAAGGAAGGTGAAGATTGAGAAAGGGCCAATTTGGCAATTGAGAAATCAGCAGTCAGGTTGGAGAGAGTAGTTTCAGTTAAATGAGGAGGTCTGAAGCCAGATTTCAGAGGGTTTAGAAAAAAAGGGAGAAGAGGGGAAAGAATAGTCTAGTAAACAACTTTTTTCAAGAATCTTAGGCAAGAGGGGAGGAGAACAAAGGAGAGAGAACCCAGGGTTAGAGTTACCAAAAAGAAAAAAAGAAAGAAGGAAAAAGAAATAAAGGAAGGGAGAAAGGAAGGAAGAAAGGAAGGAAGGAAGAAAGAAAGAAAAAGAAAGAAAGAAAGAAAAAGAAAAAGAAAGAAAGAAAAAGAAAGAAAGAAAAGAGGGACCGTTTGGAGGAATTACAAATAAGCAGGACTTTATAAATTACTTGTTTAATTCATTATCTATCTAGCTATCTATACACACACCCACACACTATCTAACAGAGAATGATTAGGCCATGTGTAGCATGTGACATGCATAGATAGTTGAGATTTGGCCAGCTCTATCTCCAAGACCGGTTTCCATCTTTGTAGAAGGCAAGAACTCCTCTCTCCATACAGGGTCTTTTGGTTGAATTATATTAATTTTATTCCATCATATCAAATATTCTATTTGTATCATGTTCTATTTATGATATGACATGATATATTATATCATATCTATCTACCATCCCTTATATATTGGCAGCCCATAATCATGATTCCCTCATCTAGAATCTTTTTTTTTGTTTGTTTGTTTAATAGAAAGCCTCTAAAAGGGAAGTTTTTCCTGGTTGTTCTAAAATAAGAGATAGCTTCCTTTAACCAAGTTTAATTCCCTCTTGTCAAATGCTGGTTATACAAAAATATAATGTCCCTTAGTAAGCAAACAAGCTTATCCCACAGGATAAGTACACAGAAAAGGGGGAGTTCTACACATTAGAGTAGATGAATAGAATACAGAAGAGTGAATTAGTGCTTTAACTCAGAAGGAAGAGAAAAAAGATCTTAGCTCAAATATAGAATGTCTTACTAGGGAAAGTCCATTTTTATCATTCTCTGGAGGATGAGGATTCAAGTGCTAGGAATTAAGGGGTATGTGTGTGTAATTTGTGGGTGTGTGTATGTATGTGTATATGTGAGTGTGTGTGTAAGGGGGGCTGTAGCTCCAAGGTGCCATTTTTTCTATTTAGCCTTTCACCTGTTTCTTTTCAGACCTTCTCCCTTCCTACCTTGAACTTTCTCATAGTGAAGGACTCAGTCTCTTAACCCATCCTCTGAGTGAGAAACTTGGAGATTCCCAAGGCTGTTGTAGGCTATCACCCTCAATAATCTTTAGACATGGGTGTTACATATAGTTGAAAAGAAAAGCCAACTAGTGGTACATAACAGAAGGTGAGAATTTCCTCTGCATCCTTTCCCTCCCCTCTTCCCCCTCTCATTCTATCACATGTATGGAAATATCTATTTTATTTTATTTTTTGTCAAGTTTGGAATAAAAATTCAAAGGAAAAAAAGAATTGACCAGAGGTGGAGCAGAAAGCTGTTGAATCCCACTTGTAGGGCACACAGGGCTCAGAAGAGTACTTCCTGGCCCTGGAGGTGTTTAGGTGAGAAAGAATTGCCATGGGCCACCAGATCGGGGGAGGTGACTTTGGTCTCTTGTGTTTCTTTTTTCTTGAACCCAGGTGATTGAGTATCTGGAGATGGGATGGCCCAGGTTACAGCCTTGTGTTTGAAAGGTTGGAGGAGTCATTCATTCATTAGCGGACCAGCAAAAATAGTCAGAAGCAGAATCTTCTGGTAGCTCAATACCCGAATCCATAGGAAGCAGTTGTTGGAGCTAGTGTTTCAGGGAATGAACCCAGCAGCTGAGATGCCCCGGCCCAAAAACACAGGAATGATTGGATGCCCGGCTCTGCCATCTGCTGTAGTGAACTTGATGGGGACTTCGAGAAGGAAGGAAAGGAGGACCCTCTTTCTCTGTCCCATCCAAGCCAGAAAAAGACAAACCAAATCCTTCGACCAAATATTATTGTTTGTTCCTGTTTTCAAGAGGACCAATGACCCCATGGGTCCTGACTTTTGGTTGAATAGGATTTAAAGTGAATCAGAGTTGTACAAATCCATTAACCTTGCTTTCTCCCATGTATATATATATATATTTCATTTATTGATAAATATTGGGGTCCAGAGGTAGGATAAAAGTCAAGATGACTGAGAACGGCCTAGGATGCAGTGAACCTTATTAAAAACCTTCGTTTTCTAAGTAAGCCCTAAGTACTCCACAGTGCTTCAGCCCCCTTCACAGAGCAAATTATTCTCATTCATCCATTCCAATGGAGGAAGTCTTCACTTGGGGTAGGGACCTCCCTATCTCACCAATGATTGATTACTTTCACCTGGTGTAACTCATGTGGGCAGGACAATTGACAGCTTCTTGGAGCTACAGATCACCTTTGAGTGCCAGGTGGATGGGTTTGGGCTTTGGGGAAATGTTTGGTACCCACCACTTAAAGTTTGAGTCCCTTCTCCCAGGAAATGCATGTGTGTAGAAGGGGAGAGGGTGACTCCTGATTTGGGAGGAAGAATTTTGTCATCGATATCAATTGGCTAATTCATATTAGATGTGGGGATTAATATCGTCCTACCTACAACAAAAGAGCAGAGTTCTGAGCCCATGACACTTTATCAAAGGGTCCACAATCCCCTGTAATGAATTGGACCTCAGATCCTGAGATACCCCTTCCTTCCAGGACTTTCCTTGTATTTATAGAGCTTGATTCCCAAATAGGCAAAAAAGCACGATAAAATACAGAATCTCATTGGTTGATATGTGACACAGTTGTTAAAATCAGCAAAAATAATGTCAGCAGAGTCATGGGTTGAATAAGCAAGTAATATCTCCGCTGATTAAGTGGTCACAAGATGGATGGGCTCTTTCTTAGATTGGGCAACAGGAGATAGTACAGGCTCTAAGAACATATGGGGGCATGGAAAGGACTTTCCATATCATGCCCCCATCTATGCTGAGTCATGGAATTTGAGCAAGACAGCACGGGAATATTTTTCTCAGCATTCTGAGATCCACAGCTGGTAATGTGACATTAAAGTTTGACACCCATTATAGGACCCTCCTGTAGAATCTATATTCCTATGTGATTTAGTATAGATTAATACATTGCTTATTTTATACCTACTATTAGATGATTGATTAGTTATTAAATATGTTAAAATAATTACTAAAATCATCACCCTTTATAAAATCATAATGAACTAACATTGATTAGAATTTGAGTAGGGGTCCTCAATGAATTATTTCTCTTAGAGAGAGTGATCCCAGAGGGGTGCTATATATGAATTGTTATGGATAATCTTTAAACTTTCTATCTAGACTGAACATGCTGAGATAGTACCTGGTATGATTCCTTCCCAATTGATCTTCAAAGGATACGATTTGTGAGTATTTCTCCATGATGGATCATCACTATCCTATTGATGTGTTCCTTACAGGGGGGCACCCAGAACTGAATGTTAGAATCCACTTGTGGTTTGACCAAGGGGGATAGGAATATACCACCTACTATGTGTTAGGCACTGTGCTAAGGGATTCGATTGAGTATGCTTTCATCTCACACAGAGCTGGGCACAACTGAACAACAACAGCAGCAACCACAATTACCATCGGTCCTCCCAAATTTTCCCTTCCCGGGACACTCTAGCTGGCTGATTAGCTGCCATGTCATGATGTTGGTGCTGCTCTGAAGCTTGCTGACTCCAAGTCTCTTCTAGGTGAATTTCTTTTCATTCATTCTATCCAATTATACTCTGCCCATTTTATTGTCGTTATAAAACTGATTTTTTGAACCTCAGTGTAAGTCTTTACATTTATCTTTATTGAAGTTCAATGAGCCCAATGTTGCAGCCCACTTCCCAAACTTCTTCATAGTCCCTTGAGTAGCTCAATAATTTTATTAAAATATCTAAGAATTCCATTTATTACACACTTAGGCTGAAAATTTAAAATATCTCAGGGGTTCCCATTCTCCTTATCATTTCTTGCAGCACAATAGTATTCCATCGCAGTCATAAACCACAACTTGTTTAGTCATTTCCCAGCTTATGGGCAACCCTTCAGTTTCAATTACAAAATTGTTCCTATGTCATTTCCCTTATTAGACTGAAGTCAGGGACTGTCTCTTTACTTTCCCTTGAATCTGAGTACTTAGCACAGTGCCTGGAATATAGTAGGTACTTAATAAATATGTTTGGATTGTCAACTTGAGAAATTTTGTCAAATGTTTGTGAAAGTCTAGTTAGCCTATATTCCCATCATCCTCTGGACCTTCTGGTCTAACGACCCTCTCAAAGAACACAAGGTTACTTGGACACCATATACTCTTTTTTCCTTGTCTCTTTTTCATTTTCTTTTTTATTGTAAACTTCACACTCATTGGCAGGCTGCTAGGTGGCTCAGTGGACAGAGTGCTAGGCCTAGAGTCAGGAAGATTAATCGTCATAAGTTCAAATCTGGCTTCAGACTCTTACTTAGCTGTATAACCCTGAATGAAACTGGCTCTGCTTAGCTCAGTTTGTAAAATGAGCTGGAGAAGGAAATGGCCAATCACTCTTGTATCTCTGCCAAGAAAACCCTAAATCTGGTCATGAAATGGTGGTCAATCATCAGCATACACAAATATTTTCAGATAAAAAAACCAAAAATAAGATTTATATGAATCTGTGAACTTCTATCTACAACTAAAGTGGATTTGGAATTTAACAAGGTAGCAAAACGATTCCCCTGTCTTTGATTTTCATTCTCAACTTCTTTTTTATTTTTTTTTTTTTTTTTACTACTAATAAGACTTTTTTTTTGCAAAACATATATGTATATATACATACATATATATATATATATGTATATATATATATATATATATAGGTAATTCTTTAACCTTAACCCTTACGAAGCTTTCTGTTACAAATTTTTCCTCCCTACTCCCCACCCATCCCCTAGATGGCAGGATATCCACTACATGTTAATTATGTTAAAATACTTGACACATTGAATATATGTATACATATTTCCACACTTATTGTTGTGCAAGAAAAATCGTATCTACAAGAAAGAAAAATCAGATAAAGGAAACCCAATGCCAACAAACATCAATTGAGAGCATGAAAATGTTATATTGTGGTCCACATTTCACATCCCTCTCTCTGGGTGTAGATGGCTTTCTTCAGTGAACAACTGGAAGTGGTTTGAAACATTTCATTGGTGAAGAGAGCCATGTCCATCAGAATTGATCGTCATATAGTCTTGTTGTTGCCGTGTATAATGATCTCCTGGTTCTGCTCGTTTCACTTAGCATCAGTTCATGCAAGTCTCTCCAGGCCTCTCTGAAATTGTCCTGCTGGTCGTTTCTTACAGAACAATAATATTCCATAACATTCATATACCATAATTTATTCAGCCATTCTCCAATTGATGGGCACCCTTTCAGTTTCCAGTTTCTTGCCACTACAAAAAGAGCTGCCACAAACATTATTGTACATTTGGGTCCCTTTCCTTCCTTTATGATCTCTTTGGGATATAAGCCCAATAGAAACACTGCTGGGTCAAAGGGTATGCAGAGTTTGATAACTTTTTGAGCATAGTTCCAAATGGCTCTCCAGAATGGCTGGATCTGTTCACAGTTCCACCAACAATGCATCAGTGTCCCAGCCTTCCCACATCTCCTTCAACATTCATCATTATCTTTTCCTGTCATCTTAGCCAATCTGACAGGTGGGTAGTGGTACCTCAGGGTTGTCTTAATTTGCATTTCTCTGCTCAAGAGTGATTTGGAGCACCTTTTCATAGAACTACAAATAGTTTTAATTTCATCCTCTGAAAATTGTCTGTTCATATCCTTTGACCTTTTATTGACTGGAGAATGGCTTGAATTCTTATAAGTCTGAGACAATTCTCTATATGTTTTAGAGATGAGACCTTTATCAGAACCCTTAAATGTAAAGATGATTTCCCAATTTATTGCTTCCCTCTTAATCTTGAGTGCATTGGTTTTGTTTGTACAAAACCTTTTTAACTTAATATAGTCAAAGTTATCTATCTGGTGTTCAATTAAGAGTTCCAGTTCTTTGGACATAAATTTATTCCATCTCCATAGGTCTGAGAGGTAAACTATATTACGTTCCTCTAATTTACTTATAATACCACTCTTTATATCCAGATCATGAACCCATTTAGATCTTATCTTGGTATGTGGGGTTAGATGTGGGTCAAGCCCTAATTTCTTCCACACTAGTTTCCAATTTTGACCCTGGACAAAATTTTGGGGGGAAGATCCTTCTAAAAAACCAATTTGTTTAAAAGGTACATTACAAAATTCATGGGTCCATATGATGAATCTATCAATAAATATTTATAATAACAGTTACAACATTCATCATGTGTTTAATGAGAAATATTTAGAGCCTTGAATTTTAAAGAGCTGAAATGATTGTCTAAATCTAGATTAATCCTGTCAACCTTTCCCCCATTCCAGTTTCAGTTCTGTCCACTCTGAAGGTCAAAGAGTGAAGCCTCCCACTTTTCCTCCTGACTATTCACAACACTATTAGGTAGATGTTCCGGGAAAACGGTTTACGCTGTTGACCTTACTTGTATTTGAGCTCAACAGGCTACAAATATCCGTGACTTCATTTCCAGGAAGCCTTTTCAATATCATTCAATAACTAGTACCATGGGAGTTAGAATATAATAAAAGTTTACTGTCACACTCCAAATATACACATTCCAAGAAAAATGGAAAATATTACCCTTTTTGCAACCATGCATATCAAAGAATAAAACATAATAAATGGAAATTTGGCAGTTAAGTGATGTCAAAGTGAATAGAACACTAGGTCTGGAATTATGAAGATGAGTCTTGCTGAATTCAAATCTAGTTTTGAACACATCAGCTATGTGACCCTGGGTGAGTCACTTCACCCCTGTTTGCTTCAGTTTTCTCATCCTTAAAAGAAGCTGAAGAAGGAATTGGCAAACCACTCTATTATCTCTGCAAAGAAAACCTCAAATGTGGTCATGAATAGTCAGACATGAAAACCTTGTCATAGAGCAAACCTCATAAAAGATCCTCCTAACAATTTTTCTTTTCATGAAATAGATAACTTGGAAGATAATTTTTGCCTTACACTAAAGTTTAAATTGTTATTTTAAAATATTATGTGTTGAGTTGGCAGTATAAATTGGAGCATAGAATGTAATTACTGTCTTTACATTTGAAACCTGAAATAAAATAACTCTCAGAATAAAAATAATAATTACTTGGTGTTACATATACAAAATATATAAAATTACAATTTAAGAAAATAAAATATTTTAATGAAAAATTTTAATGAAAACATTTCTTAATAAAATTGTATTACATTCTTTTTTTCACACAACAATCAAGCACTAACATGAAAAATACAAAATAAAACTATTCCAATCTAATGTAGCATTCCACCATAATAGATGGTAATTTGTGTAATGAAAGATACATCTCTCCTACCTTCCATACCTGGTATGATATACTTTGATGTGAACTGTTGAATTGGCCTTCTTTAGACAGGAGAATATGACAATAAGTTTATTACA
The DNA here is from genome assembly GCA_023553655.1 of Myrmecobius fasciatus. Lineage (NCBI taxonomy): Eukaryota > Metazoa > Chordata > Mammalia > Dasyuromorphia > Myrmecobiidae > Myrmecobius > Myrmecobius fasciatus. Next base: position 82,962 of record JAJPUD010005870.1, read on the forward strand.
GTTGCAGTCATAACATTATTCATTTTGAGATGTATTTTTATTTTATTTATTTATTTATTTATTTTTTGCTTAGGCAATTGGGGTTAAGTGACTTGCCCAGGGTCACACAGCTGTTATGTGTGTGAGACCAGATTTGAACTCAGGTCCTCCTGACTTCAGGGCTGGTGCTCTATCCACTGCCCCACCTAGCTGCCCCTTGACATGTATTTTTAAAACAAATGTGAAGAAACAGTTTATTTTGTGAATTATTAAGAATTTAGATAAAACTTGTAGAATTTTAAAGCAGTATATTGTAGAGCATCCTCCACATATAGCATGGAGGTATCTTTGTATGGCTCCAAGGGAAGTGGAATAGATATTTCTAGGCTTCCCTCCTCATCCCCTCCACTCCTCCCCAACTGTTCTCTAAGGGAAATTTTAATTCTTTCCAGGAAGGCAGACTCTTGACCACTCTGTTCTCCAGAAAGAGGAAATATTGGGCTAAAATTATATGTCTTTGTTCCCTTAAATATTATTAGTCTAGGGATGTGAGTTTCAGGTTAAAGCTAACTTCTGATTACATAGGCATTACTGGGTGTAAGAGGAACCCCAAGCTCTATATTCTATATCTCAATATCTATATTGACCCTGTTTTCCTCCAAATGCCAGTTATACATATAGCAAATAGCAAAGAAACCCATTCATTCAAATCAAAAGCCAAACAAATTAGAGAAGGCACACAGAGGAGTATATGTAATAGAGTGTGAAGGAGCTCTCCCACTGGGAGCAAAGTAGCTGAACTCATTCAAGAGAGTCTTGGATCTCTCCCCCAAGGGAAAATTCCCTATAGTCTTTAGAACAGAAAGCTAGGGATAGGGTCATGATGGATTCTGCCAGGAACTCTCAGGTCTTCCCAGAAACTTAGTGATTAGCTTCTTCCAACTCCTGTGTTCGAAGCTTGAAGATTGCCCCAAGAAGACTTTACCAACTCTGCCCCATCCTTACACAGGGCAGGGCATTCATCTTCAGCAATTAGGAGAGAGTCCCCTACCAATGGACTTTGGGATTGGGATTACAACGGACACATTAGTAATTCTGAGAAATAATGAGAGGACATCAAAAACTGTTAAGTGCTTAAGACATAGAAAGTATACTACTAATATCATTAGTAGTAAAAACATTAATATTTTAATGAGAACAAAAATATTTTGTACAATTGAGAATAAATTCTATTTTAAACATTTTAAAATTGTTTATTTCACCTTTATTTCTTTTTAATTCAGGGGGTATGTTTTATAATATAACATTAATACAATAGTATCATGGTTCAGTCTTTTTTTTTCAGTCACATCTGACTCTGTAATCTCATTGGGGATTTTCTTAGCAAAAATCCTGGAGGGCTTTGCCATTTCCTTCTCCAGCTCCTTTTCTAGATGAAAAAACTGAGGCAAACAGGATGAAATGATTTGCTCAGAAAGTGTCTGAGGTTGGATTTGAACTCAGGAAGCTGAATGTTCCTGACTCCAGGCCTAGCATTGTACCCACTGCATTACCTAGCTGCCTAGTACAAGCATATAAATAATTTTCTTTCTGATGGCAGGATCAAAGTAGTTTGAAGAATACTGGTCCAGAACACTGACATTTTAAATGACTTGTCCATGGTCACAGAGGTAGCATGTGTCAAAGGACAGCCATCTCTAAATCAGTATCTCTTTATAAAGAACAGACACCTGCTGTCTCTCATATTATCCTTTTTAAGGCTCTCCCATCCCCAAAAAATTGACTACAAAATGAAAAAGTGAGTTTCCAAAACCCAGATTTCCTAGAATGAAGGAGCAGGACACTGAAGGATGTTTCCTCTCTTGTTTTATTTTGCTGATGGAGGGAAGATCCTCAATGTGTTTGAATGTGACATCTTTTTCTCCACCATACCAAGCACTTTTCTTTCAAATCCTTTCAGATTCTACGGAAAGTCACGTTCTTAGTGTCTTGGGACAGGAAGCCACTGGGCAGTCAAGATATTTTCCTTTCCTCTCCCATTTCATGGAAGACTCTGGGATCCACTAGAAGAATCACGCCCATATAGCTTGTGCTAATTGACCCACAAGTGGCTGCAATATGTGAATATGCCACCAGATGTCGCCAAAACGGAATCACTTGTCAGTCTCTGGTCTATGTGTGGGCTGCAGTACCTGCACTGGCCACTAGATGCCCAAGTTAGTCCAGTTACTCTTATGGTCCCCGCACACTTCTGCTGCTGTTGCCAAAGACTCCTCCATCTCAGCCTCTGGCGCTGTTTGTGAGCAAGGAAGCGGCTTTTGCAAGGTCACAGGAAAAGGAGCGTGAAAAGGCAGGGGAGAGAAGGAAGGGGAAGAGTGCAGCAGAGGACAAGGAGGTCATGCCCAGCGATCACCGTAACGTGTCTTCTGGTCTCTGTCCCCCGGGGTCTGCGGGGGCATCTCCTGAGCCCCAGCATTTCCACAGAACAACATAAAATCGGACCGTGAAATGATGTCGGGATTCCGACTTGGCCTGGAATCAGCAGGATGCTCTCTCTCTGCCGCTCTCCCTCATCCCCCCAAGCCCTATTGCTGAGTTCTGCCCACTGGGGCCAAACCCAGCCTGCCCTTCTCCAGGATAGCCTTTCAGTTTAAGGTCAAAACAGAACTGACATGGGCTGAGGGGGAGAGGAATATTTTTGGAAATATTGACAAAATACATACAACAGGGGCAGCTAGGTGGCGCAGTGGATAGAGCACCAGCCCTGAAGTCAGGAGGACCTGAGTTCAAATCTGTCTCAGATACTAGCTGTATGACCCTGGATAAGTCACTTACCCCCAATTGCCTCAGCAAAAAGAAAAATACATACAACAGTCACTTTCTATGTTATTAGAACTTGGGTGCAATTAGAATCAGCTATTTCTTGGAATTTAAGGGTTTTTTACTCTCCAGGTGTAGTGTGTGGGAACCATATTTCTCTATACGTTGTTTAAATCTGTCTCAAATGAATATACAAAGGATTTGAAATCAGGATCCCCTCTGAAGCTAAGCTAAGTGCTTTTTACAAATATTATCTCATTTGATCAGAATAACAGGCCACCAGTTGCCTCATGGTAATTCAACATGATTTTATTAAGTGCTGACTGTTTGCAAGACACTAAACCAAGTGGTGGAACTTACAAAGAGGAAACCAAATACTCCTTAATCTTTTCATCTGTAAAATGGATGTGTAAGGATCCTTGGAGCCGTAAACTCTATAATCTCTGTGTTTGTATGTGTGTGAAAATGCAGGGTCTTTCTCTCTCCCCCATCTATTCCTCAAGACAACTCCACAGAGGGCAGTGACTGAAGCTTTCTTCAAGCGGCCAGACCCACCAGGGAAGTGACTCTCTCTGAGTGTGACCCAGGGTGGGTGACCTCATCTCTAAGACCAATTACTGGGGAAGGGAGTCCCTGCCAGCCTCCCTGAATCACCCCTGAGCCAATAAACCACTGGCAACAAAATGGAGTCAGAGTGGTGCTAAATATAAGAATGCTAGCTTTTTTTTTTCCATAATGGAGCAATTTTGCGAACTTTTCTCTCATCTTCTTTTAATCCCCTTTTCCCCACTACCTTTTTTAGGGTTCTTTGTTGTAAGGGCTTTCTGAAATGAGATAGGAGAGTCTAGAACATGAAAACCTTAAAAACATCACGGATCATATATTTTAAAAAATGATGGCTTGAAAGCCCTTGAAGGGTCACTGAGTGACCTTCCCGCCTCCATTAGTTACTACAAAGTCCAGGTCCCAATGGCAGAGTGAGGATTGGAGCCTCAGGCTGCTTTCCCAGCACTTCCCTTCCTCTCTCAGAGAAAGATCCTTTCCTTCCTCAGCTCAGTATTCCCCCTTTCCTCTAGGGCTGTGTGCTGGGAAGGTTAGGGGAGCAGTACCAAGTCCTGGAGGAGCTCAGTGCTTATGGGAAGAAACTCTAGTGATTCAATGGGAATCTTGTCAGTAGCTGGGGCCCCAAAGTCACAGCAGGAGGAGGCCATCTACCAGAGGGCAAGCTCAGAAGCCTAAGATGGGCCAGGGAAGGATGATGGGATCCACTGATTTGGGATGGCGTTGCCTTCCCTCTCAGAGGGCTAGAAAAGGAGAACTGGGGATCAGAGCTCTCTACCATTCTTCGTTCTTTAATACTCAGTGGGTTGACCAATCATTGAGGTTGTTCCATGACAGGTGGAAATTGGGGAGTCCTTAGAACACAGAACAGGGAATAGCAGAGCTGAAAAGTTCTGAAAAATTGGAATATACATTCTGGATTCAGAACAGGGCTGGAATTGACTTTAGATTCAGTCAGAGCTAGCCTTAGAACAGAAAATATCTGAGTTGGGAGAGCATTTGGAACCCCCCGAGATTAGACATCTCCTCAGAGACCCCGTGTTTCAGTGACAGCCGGAGGAAGTGCAGAGATGGAATTACTGCCGGTGGTAGTCCCTGTGGCGGCAGACTCCTCACTCAGGGCCCTCTCTAGGGCTGCCGGCAGGGACCTGAAGAGCTTCTCCCTGAAGTCCCGTCCTATGAATACGTAGAGCACGGGGTTGAGACAGCTGTTGACAAATGCCATGGAGGAGGAGAAAGGGCTCAGGTAGGGCAGAATGGTGGCAAGGTGTGGATGGGCGTAGACGGAAGCCTCGATGATCCCCAGGATGTGGTGAGGGAGCCAGCAGAGGAAGAAGGCGGCCACCACGGCCGTGAGGATCCTGAAGGGGCGACTGGACTGAACCCTTTTCATTCCACTCCAGAGCTTGGCGGTGATGAGCCCGTAGCAGGTGCTGATGATGAGAAGTGGAACCAGGAAGCCAAGGGTGAAGCGGGTGAGCACCAGGGACCAGTGGTGGCTCTCATACAGGGCATCCAAGTGCTCCTCGTCCTCTGCCTCATCCCATAGGTCAAACTCGTTGTAGCAAAAAGTGATCTCATCCTCTGTGCTTGTAGTCCTGAAGATGAAGGTGGGGAGAGAGAAGGCCAGGGCGAAAATCCAGACCCCTGCAGCGGCCAGGGCTGCCCGGAGAGGCGTGCGGTGGGTCCTGGCCCAAATGGGCCAGAGCACAGAGACACAGCGGTCCACAGAGATGAGGGTCAGCAGGAAGACGCTGGCAAACATGTTCAAGACAGCCAGGAAGCTAATGAGCTTGCAGAGGAACCAGCCAAAGGGCCAGTGGGGCTGCAGGGCGGTATTGATGATGATGAAGGGCAGGAAGGCCGTGAAGGCAAAGTCTGCCGAGGCCAGGTTGAGGAACAGGACGGTGGTGACCGTGCGGGCCATTCGGAAGCCCGCCACCCAGATCACCAGCCCGTTGCCAGTGATGCCCAGGACAAAGGCTAAGCAGAAGACGATGAGGGAGGTGATCCAGAGGGCCTGGTGGATGGTGGAGAGTCGGGGGGATTCTGTGGGGAGGAGGGCGTCGGAAGGGAGCACTGAGGAGTTCTCCATCATGCTCACACCTGGAACGCACCAAGAACCATGAGAGTGTAAACCCCTTGAGGGCAGGAACTGGCTTTGCCTTTCCTTCCCCTCCAGCACTAAGCAAACCTTGTAGTAGGCTTTTCCTCAATGTCTGGAGGACCAAGCATTTTCTCCAAGGCTTCCAGTCACTCAGCCTCATGCTCTCCCTGGTCTGAGTGTTTGACTCTGGTCACTGTCCCCAGGAGAGTCAACCGTGGCTAACCCTGCCCAGACCCCTCCTGCCCTAGGTGCTGGGGCCCTAGGATCACTGCCACCCAGCTCAGAATTTGCAACATGCCCTTTCCCAAACTTTCCTAAATATAATATTGAATTCCGGCTTGCGGTCTGGTGCAAATCTCTTCCCTTCCTGAGCCTCATTACTCCCAACTGAGTCCTGAGGGTGTTGGTCTTAGGGGTCTTCAAGGTCTCTGGGTCATTATCGATCAGATACCCAGAGAGTGGCTGAAGTCTACTCTCCAGGTTCTAGGGGTAGCTCTGATGAGCTGGATTTTTAGTATTGTGCTTCAAGAGCCCCCATCAGTGTGTTTCCAATTAGTAATCATCCAAGCTTAATTAGATTTTTAGCAAATGTATTTAGTAAGATGAGACTGCAAGAACAGTATTTACCTCCCCACCCCCCAATCTGGAGCACATTTTCCCATAAATAAATATGATATGTGGGGACTATAGCCAAGGCACTCTTGGTTGCTAATTATTTTTTCAGTAGCCAGCATGAATTTTCCCCTAGGGACATTTCTCTGCTGGATTCAGACCATAGGAACCTTTTTGGAACCCATGGCTGATACTTCTATCACTAGCAGCCCTGCTGCCTGAACCTGCCTTGATTGACCATCAACCAATCACCCTATCCAACCAAGTTTGCTGCCTTGTCAACTCCCCCTTTACAACTCTTCCAGCTTCAAGCCTATTTTCTCCCCTTTTTCTTATTCAAGGTCCTTATGGCCTTTACCACCTTTAGACTAGACTATAGAAATAGTCTCAATTGTTTTCTCTGTCTTTAGGCTCTCCCTTTCCAAGTAATCCTCCACACAGCTGCCAAATTAATGATCCTAGTACACAATTTGGACGACATCATTGTCCTACCAAAATTTTCAGTGGTCCCCTATTATCTATAGGACAAAACCCCAAAATTCTCATCATGCATCCAAGGCCGTCTGCCTGCCTCCAAACTCTGGTTCTCTCCTGCCTTCCCAGGTTTTGGAATGACTTTATATTAAAGCATATTTCTTTCTCCATACCTTCCTGCCCTCTCTCTGATCTTCATTTTCATTTCCTTCCCAACAGAACCTTGGACTCTGTTGCTGGAACATCAGGCTCTGTAAGGGAAATTTGACCTTATTTTGCTTTCAACTGGCCTTCACTCTGCTTCTTGGTCATCCTTTTGCTCTCCTTTTGCAGCTCTCTACTCCATGCTATGTGTGTCTTTCTCTTTCAAATGATAGGTTTTTGGAATTAAAGGATATCTTGCTGCTTCTATTTCTATCTCCAATATTTAGTATACTGCCTGCTTTAAAATGTTTTCTGTCTCTCAATAGCTCTTTTTTTCTCTCCTCTTTCTTCTCTTTTTCTTTTTCTCCCTCTTTTCCTTCCTTCCTTCCTTCCTTGTTTCCTTCCTTACTTGCTTCCTTCCTTTCTTCCCTCCCTCCCTTCCTCCATCTATAGATAATAAGAAGCCACTGTAGATTTGAGTAGGGCAGTGAAAAAATTCTTCTGTTTTAGGACTATGGATTTGGCAGCTGTTTGGATAAATTAGAAAGTGGAGCCAGGAGGGCTAATTAGGAAGCTCTTGCAATAGTGCAGGCAAGAGGTGATAATGGCCAGATAAAGATCTAAACAAAGAGTGGAGTGGGGGTGCAGGTGCTGCATGAGTAGAAAGAATGGTGTGGATGCTGGAAATGTTGTGGAGGGAGAACTGACAGGATTGAGATATGGTTGAGGAACAGGGAAATATCAAAGATGGATCCCAGGTTGAAACTCTGGATGGAGTTGGTACCATCAATAGAGATGGGGAGAATGAGGGGGGCGGAGCCAAGATGGAGGAGTGAAAAGGTGACTTTCTGCCTCTCCTCCGATCTTCTCTCAAATCAACAATAAAATAAGCCTCTGAACTGATCTTCAAGTCAATGAACTCAGAAATATTTGGGCACGGCTCTCTGGAGAACTTCATATCAGGTTAGTCGGACTGGGACAGAGAGATAAATAGACGACAACTGCGCAGGCCGGAAGTGAGGGTGGGACTCAGCTCAGCTCATCTGGGCAGAAATTCCAAACTCCAAACTCCAAATTCCAAACACCTGGAGTTTATCTGAGGCACTCGGGACACTCTGCCCTGATTGGGGGCAGGTGTTCTGGCAGACTTGCCTTGTTTAAGGAGTAATTCGGACTTAGTCCTAGCCCCCACCGGCCCAGCACCTTAAGTCAACTCGCCTGAAGTGCCCCAGGGCAAAGCGTCTTCAGCCTCGGTTTTTTTTTCCCTACCTTAAAGAGATATCCACGCTGTCTAAAAAAAAAAATGATGAAGCAAAAGAGAGCTCTCACCATAGACAACTTTTATCAAGGCAAAGAAACCACCTCAGATACAGAGGTTTCTTTAGACAAAAACCCAGAAAAAAACAGCAAGGACCATCCCTGGTCCCCTTTTCAAAAGTCCTTTCTGGAAGATTGCATAAAGAACCTCAAAAGAGAGCTGGAGGATAAATGAGAAAATAAACTGAAACCAGTGCAAGAAGGATACAGTATCTTGCAAGAAGGATATGATGCCCTGCAAAAGAGATATGAAAAAGACACCAATTTATTAAAAAATAAAATTAGTGAAGTAGAAAAAGAGTGCAATGACCAAATTGGCCAGTTACAAAAGGAGCTTAAAAAGGTAACTGAAGAAAACAACACTTTAAAAATAAGAATTGAACAAATGCAAGTGAATGACTCACTAAGACTTGAAGAATCAGTCAAACAAAAACAAAAAAATGAAAAATTAGAATAGAGATGGGGAAATTAGGAGGAAGGATGGGCTTAGGGGGACATGTAATATGCTGTTTCAGACATGCTGAGTTTGAGAAGTCTATGAGATGTTCAGGCAGAGGTATACAGTAGGTAGTTTGGGATCTTCAAATTGAAGCTCCAGAAAGAGAGTAGGGCTGGATGTCAACATCTGGAAACCATCTACTCAGATAATTGAATATTTGGAAGTTGGTAAGAGAAACAAGAGGAAGGATGGAGCAGAGAAGGAGAAGAAAAGAAGAAAGGAGAAGGAGAAGGAGGAGGAGGAGGAGAAGAAGAAGAAGAGGAAGAAGAAGAAAGAAAAAGAAGGAAGAAGAAGAAAGAAAAAGAAGGAAGAAGAAGAAAGAAGAATGAAAAAGAAGAAAGAAAAAGAAGGAAGAAGTAGAAAGAAGAAGGAAGAAGAACAAAGAAAGAAGAAGAAAGAAGAAGGAAGAAGAACAAAGAAGAAAGAAGAAAGAAGATGAAAGAAGATGAAAGAAGAAAGAAGAAGCTAGAAGAAGAAGAAGAAGGGAAGGGGGCAGGGAGAAGGAGGAGGAAGAGGAAGAAATCCAGGACAGATTGGGGCATACCCAGAGGATAGGAAGATGCTCTAGCACAGGACCCAGGTAAGGATTAGTTATAGTGATAGGAGAAAGAATCAAGAGAGGCTCTAACTCTCACTCTATGTTCTAAGGCTTCTCTCAGTTCTGACATTGTAAGTTTTGAGGTTCCCCCTCTTTCTAAAATCTGGAAATGAATGTCTAAAGGCTTTTCAAGCTCTATTTGACCCTCTTACTTCCTAAATTTGCTATTCCAAGGTCTCCCCTGGAGGAAGGGCAATGGAAGGGGTAGAACTCAGTATTTAAAGTCAGGAAGACCTGGGTCCGAATGATGCTAGCTCTGTGACCCTCTCCAAGTCTCAGTTAAGTGTTTGGGGATGGGAGGAGGGAAGAGGAGGTGGATTGAATGACCTCTAAGTGAGGGCAGTGGAGCAGTTCTGAGGATCTCCAGGGCATCTGGAGGCATGAAGCTGGGGAAAGGGATCCAGAAAACAACAACGTTCTCCTCGCCTCTCCTACTCCCATTCCCTTTCCTCTTGGAGAGCTGGGTGCCCTGATTCTTCTGCAGCCTCCCCTCCACTGACCCCCATCCAGGTCCCTTGCCCAGACTCACCGTGTCTTTCGGTGTCTCACTGGCTTCTGGTCTCCTCTGGGAGTTGATTCAGCTTTTGGTTAAAAGGCAAGGAAGGGAGTATCCGGGAGCTGACCTACCATTGCATAATTTGTGGTCGGACAGGAGAAGAACCCCCCTCAACTCGATTTGTTGGTTGTGAGTAGGAGGAAGAACTCAGCAAATTGTGCTTCTCCCTTACAGGAAACTTTCAGATCTAGCCCCAAGAGCACAGGACCTTGGCCCCTCTCCAGGATCCAGGTCTCAATCCACTGCTCAGAGGCACACATGGGACGTAGGGCACGAAGGAAAGGAAGACAGAGGTCTTAAGAGATCTCTCCCCAGCTTGTGCTCCTAGCTTTCTAACCAAGGTGTTCCCTGAGCTGAGACCCCTTCTCTGGGCCCTCTTCCTTCCCCTTCTCCCAAGGAGCCTTCCCCCCTTTGCCTCCCAACATTGGTTTTTTTGGGGAAACACTGAGGTTTTTTTGTTCCGAATGGGCAAGTGCCCAGGAAGAAGGGAGGGGTACAAGGAGAAGGAGAAAATAAGATTGAGAAAGAGACAAAGAGAGACTGAGAGACAGGGAAATATGGAAACAGAGAAACATGGAGACAGAGAAACAGAGACGAAGAAATAGGAAACAGAAAAACAGAAATGGAAATATAGAGACAGAGACAGAGAGAGGAAAATATGGAGACAGAAACAGAGAAAGGGAAATATGGAAACAGAGTAACAGACAGGAAAATAAGAGAGACAGGGAAATATAGAGACAGAAAAAGGGAAGTATGGAGACAGAGAAACAGAAAGAGGGAAATACAGAGACAGAGAAACAGAGACAGGGAAATAAGGAGACAGAGAAACAGACAGGAAAATAAGAGAGACAGGGAAATATAGAGACAAAAAGGGAAGTATGGAGAGAAAAACAGAGAGAGGGAAATACAGAGACAGAGAAACAGAGACAGGGAAATATGGAGACAGAGAAACAGAGACAGGGAAATATGGAGACAGAAACGGAGAGAGGGAAATATGGAGACAGAGAAACAGACAGGAAAATAAGAGAGACAGGGAAATATAGAGACAGAAAAAGGGAAGTATGGAGACAGAGAAACAGAAAGAGGGAAATACAGAGACAGAGAAACAGAGACAGGGAAATGTGGAGACAGACAAATATGAAGATAGAGAAACAGAGAGAGGGAAATATGGAGACAGAGTAACAGACAGGAAAAAAAGAGAGACAGGGAAATATAGAGACAGAGAAATATGAAGATAGAGAAACAGAGAGAGGGAAAGATGGAGACAGAGAAACAGAGACAGGGAAATATGGAGACAGAAACAGA
>JAJPUD010005870.1:105587-129014 GCA_023553655.1 Myrmecobius fasciatus
CAAATGGGCTTACGAGGTGCTTACCCAGGTCTCTCTGCAACTGGTAGGGCTGTATAGGAACGACTTGCTGCAGCAGTTCCTGGAGGCCTGGTACAACCAGAAGTTCCTGGGCACCCACTGCACTTTTGGGGATGACCGCCATCTCACCAACCGAATGCTCAGCATGGGCTATGCTACCAAGTAAGGAGAAAGCTGGGGAGTATACTAGGGTTAGGGAAGGGGGGAGGGTAAATCATGTGATATATTAAATGCTGCTGAGGGAAACGGGCCATAGTAAGTGACGAGGTAGGGGAATGAATGAATTCTATTAAAGTATATCATTAAATTAGCTAGGCAGTGGAAAATGACAAATGGGAACAAATGGGAACAAATGGAACTCAATGTTCCCGAGGCAGGATGTGCTTTTCCACATGGGGGTGGAGTGGGTAACATGGGCTGGCGAAGTAGAAGCTGTAAAGGTGGGTTACACAAGTGATAGAATAATAACGCAGAAAACTATCTCCTATCTCAAGAGAGATTTAAGGGTTATGCAAGTCTTTCTTAGACACACTCTTGTGAGGTAGGGAGAGCAAATAACATTAACCCCGTTCTGTAGATGAAGGAACTGACGTATTGAGAGATTAAGTAATATTTGATTCTCTTTATTTTCTGTCTGTCCACCCACTGATCTTCCATCTGTCCTTTGGAGCCAAGTACAATAGTCTAATTTCTATTCCGTATAATGGGCTTTGAAAGAACTAGAAGCCAACTTCCATGTCTTCCCAGCCCTTCTTGTCCCACTTCTTCTTCAGATTAAACACTCCCAGTTTCATTATATATCATGGTCTCAAGACCTTTTACCATTCTGATCCTTCTCCTTTGGACATTCTCCCTGGGCGTTGTCAACGTTCTCCCTAAAAGTGAAACCCCAAGTATGATACTTCAGATGGGGTCTGATTGAGGGCAAGACTGGCTCCCCCAGTCCTTCCCACTCTGCCATTTGCTTTTCCATTTGCTTTCTTCGAGGCTCTAGTACAGAAGTGACTCACACTATGCTTGCAGCTCATTAAAAAAACTCAAATCTTTTGGGATGGCCATAGTCTGGCTACATCATCCTCATATTGTGCTTGGGAGGGTGATTTTTTGAACCCTCAATTCTAATACTTGACATGTATCCCTACTAAATTGTCTTATTAAATGTGGCCCATTATTTTCATCTCTAAAGAGTTCAACCCGGATTCTGCCATCCAACAAGCTAGCGATTTCTCCCTGTTTTGTGTCACTTGTAAATTAAAAAAGAAATCAGGCTCAGAAACTTTTTAGCTTGGCGACTGCAAATCACTTAATCTTGGCTGCCACCATTTATTTCCTCATCTTTAAAGGGAGGATGATAATAGCATCTCTATCTCAGGGTCATTTTCAAGATAAAATGCAATTTGTATAGTGCTTGCAAACTTTCAAGTGCTCTAGAAATGGTAGATAGTATGATTATGATTATCATTTTTTATCATCTTTATCCAAAACATTGATAAAAATGATATAATGGTTTAGGTGGTTTTATAGTCTAACTCCAGATCCCTGGAGCCCTCCAGGAGAGACCCTCTCTACACTGATATAAAATCATTAATCTTGGGTCACACCATTCAACCAAGGTTTTAACTCATTTAATTGTATTTTCATCTGGCCTATCTCTCTCCATCCTTTCCTTCATGTGAAAGATTTTGTTAAATGATCTCCTAAAAGCAAAGTAAATCTAGTCCATACATTCCCCGGTCTTGTTTTGATGTTCAGATAATAATAATAATAACAACCTTTGTATAATTTCTTAAGTTTGCAAAGCACTTTGTACAAATGTTAACTCATCTGACCCTCATAATAACCTTGGGATATGGGTGCTATTATCACCCCCCTTTACAGATCAAGAAACGGAGGCAGTCCAGAATCCCATTATAGTAACTCCAAGTCTGGCAGTCTATCTCACCACACTCTCTAGTTTCTTAGAAACTTCAATGACACAAATCCTGGTCCATTTTTGACTTCTCATTTTGTGGGATTCTTCTTCATGTTCTCCTATAAATGTCTACAAGGAGTTCCACCCAATATACTGAGGGTCTTCCTCTAGATTTCTCCACTTTGCACGGATGCTGCCGGTTTAGGGGGGCTTTCCCCTGATCTCATTATTTGTTCTTTCATTCAGGCATAAGCTCAGTTGAATCTTTTTATCTTTGGTGATTTGTCTATTTTTGGGTGGATGATGTACTGTGATCTCTTTACTTCCTCCCCTAGCCTTCCCCTTTGTGGGACTCTCTGAAGGCTGAGATATTCTATATCTGGAAACCACAGGACATCATCTGAAAAATCTGAGGTTTAATACATAGGACCTTGTTTCAGGGAGAAGTTCGAGAGATCATCAGAATTCACTGTTTAATCTCTCTCTCTCTCTCTCTCTCTCTCTCTCTCTCTCTCTCTTTCTCTCTCTCTCTCTCTTTTGCTTTTTGCTGAGGCAATTGAGGTTAAGTGACTTGCTTAGGGTCACACAGCTAGGGAATGTTAAGTGTCTGAGATTTGAACTCAGGTTTTCCTGACTTCAGGGCTGGTGCTCTATCCACTGGGCCACCTAACTGCCCCTCACTATTTAATTTCAATGGCAATCAGGCCCACTGGCCTCCTCCTAGTCAATTGTAGCCCCAGCTTTGTGTCCCTTTGCAGTGTCTGTAGCAGATAGAGATTGATGGACTAGCTCCACGGATTTTCCATCCAGCTGACTCTCATATTATGTTCTGGGTCCTGATGTTCCATGTCAGCCACAGACAGGAACCTCTGCAGGACTTCAGCATCTGTCGACAATCCCTCTTCCATGTGGGTCCTGTATGGGATGTCCTGCATGCACTGGCCAGTCCCTTCCCCCTTTATGTCTTGTTCATATTACTTGTCAAAAATTTCAAAAAGAAAGTGATTTCTGCTCTACCGACCTACTTGAAATAGGCATGGGATCTGGACTTGTGATTTTGTTAGTATAGGAACTTCCTGGTGAGGAAACTATCTCAATCGATGCAGGCTGGCATCCTAGCTGCAACTTAGCTTGTTAGAGTAGCCTACAGCCCTGAGAGGATAAGGGACTTATCCAGGGTCACGTAGACGCTGCGTCAGAGGTGGCTTAGAACTCAGGTCTTCCTTGCTCCAACTTAGCTTCCCGTCCATTATCCATGTTTCCTCTCCAAGTCTAGTTACCGGATCAAACAAACAAAACGAGAATGGTTGTCGTGGGTCAAATGAGACGTTTGTAAACTTTAGCATACAGCTAGTGCTACATAAATGCTCTTGGCGGGTTGCAATCCCGGTTCCACCACCTACTTACCCTAAGGTCTTTGGTTAAGACCTTAGACTGCTGTGTATCTCAGTTTCCCCATATGTTACAAAGCGGATTTCTGTCTATCAGACGTGAACTAGATGAGGCAGAGCAGCGGCAAGGTGGATTAAGTGCTGGCTTCGGAGCAGAGGAACTGGGTTCAAGTTCCGCTTGACTGTATGACCCTGGCCAGGTCATTTAACGTCTCCATGTTGATCGCATTGGCGGGCAGGTTCCTCAGCAGGTAGTGCGCTTCCCTCACTCACAGTGGGCCTGGCACTTGCAGAGCAGGTGCCAACCTGCACTGTGGAGGGCAGTCCCTCTGCCAGGCACGGGGCAGCCTGGGGCCCCTCCCAGCCCGGAGACGAGCCTCCTCTGTCCCTCCAGGTACACGTCGCTGTCCCGCTGCTACTCGGAGACCCCGGCGTCCTTCCTGCGCTGGCTGAGCCAGCAGACGCGCTGGTCCAAGTCCTATTTCCGCGAGTGGCTGTACAACGCCCTGTGGTGGCACCGGCACCACGCGTGGATGACCTATGAGGCTGTAGTGTCCGGCCTCTTCCCGTTCTTCGTGGCGGCCACGGTGCTGCGGCTCTTCTACGCCGGCTCTCCGTGGGCGCTGCTCTGGGTGCTTCTGTGCGTGCAGGGAGTGGCGGCGGCCAAGGCGGCCTTTGCCGCGTGGCTGCGGGGCTCCCCCCGCATGCTACTCCTCTCGCTCTACGCGCCCCTCTACATGGGTGGCCTCCTGCCCGCCAAGTTCCTGGCGCTGCTCACCATGAACCAGAGCGGCTGGGGCACCTCGGGCCGCCGGCGCCTGGCCGCCAACTACGCGCCGGTCCTGCCGCTGGCCATCTGGGCCGCGCTGCTGCTGGGCGGCCTGCTGCGCAGCATCATCCACGAGGTCCGGGCCGACTGGAGCAGCGAGGCGCGCCGGACTGAGGCGCGTTACCTGGCCGTCGGAGCAGCCGCTTACGTGGCTTACTGGGCGCTCATGCTGGCTCTCTACTGGGGGGGGAGTCCGCAGGCTCTGCCGGCCCAGGGCTGGGGGCTACCAGGTGTCCGTATGACAGCCCCTCAGGGAGGCAGTCTCTTGGTGGCCGTGAAATTGGAACTCTGAGGACTTTAGATTTCTCGGTTCAGTCCCAGGGGGACTTTGGACAAGTCATTTTACTCAATGGGCCTCAGTTTTCTAGTGTGTAAAACGAGCACGTTGGACCCTGGATCTCAACAGTTCCTTCCAACACTAAGATGTGTGACTTGACCTGCTTCTTCCTATTTGGATATCATTCCCGGTCTCCTGGCTTCTGATTCCTGAACTGAAGGAGGGAGGATTCAACTGTTCACTTGGAAGGGCGAAGGATTGAACTAGATCTCCCAGGGCCCTTCCAGCATCAAGCCTATAATCTTTTGAATCCTTTCATCCACTAGGCAGCTGGGCGCTGGGACTCCTGGGTCGGTCTCCTAGCCCAACCGCCTTACTAACTGTGGGGCTTGGAAATCACTTGCCCTTCCTGGCCCCAGCTTTCTCTTCTAGAAAAACTTTGGGCGTGGGGTGGTACAGCTCAGGGATTGGCACTTGAGATTCCCTTTTTGATTTTAGGTGTTAGCTGTAAAACGGAGGGTTAGGATGAGGTGTTAGACTGGACACTTTCCTAGGGTTCTTTCCAGCTGTGACTCCTATTTAAATTCTGTTCATAGAGCTCTGGCCCTTTGGCATGTGTCAGAGATGAAGGGGGCTCCCAGGGTCCCTCTTTGAGCCCTTCTGTGTTCTCTGTGTCTGGAAGCAAACACTACAATTCCCAGCAAGCCTTGCAGCTGACCAAGGAGCCGATAATGATAATTGCAGTTTCCTTAGCAGCGCTGGGCTAGCTTGGGAGCGCCTGTGTCTTGAGGGGAAAGGGGTATTTATTGGGCCGAAGGGGTGTCTTCAGTCCATAGGGGGTGAAGAGGCCACGGTGGCCTCTGACTCTGATCTTATTTAATTCTCATTCACTCAAAGAGCAATAAAGAGTTTTATTTTCCGACCTGGTCTGCAGTCGTTGATTGATCAACTGGCCTGGGACAGGGGTCTCTGAGGAAGTAGGAGGAGTCTGGATACCTGAGGGGGATTGACACCTCAAGGATTTCTCTTGTCTCCCTGCATTCGTTCTGCTGGGAGAACCTATCGAGTTATTAGCTCCAGACACACTGAAGGTCACTGGAAGAGATGCTGGGTGTGGAGTAGCCAACAATCGGTTATCTAACTCGTGGGAGATTAGTGGTACCCATCATCCCCTCCTCCGGGGGTCGCTAAGGGTTAGACTTGAGACTGTCAAATCTCCATGTACCTCTCTGCAAGATGACCCGGGTTCAAACCCCCCTAGTCCACTTGTTTCCCCATTTGGCACGTGACTTCTGAACTTGGAATTTTACTGAGCTAGGGAGTTTCGGGTGAGGAAGTTCCCTCCAAGAATGCAGGTCAGGTGACAATTCTGCAGCTCACAGGACCTTCCAGAGGCAAGAGTAGGGGATGATAATAGATTTCTAGAGCTGGAGAACGCCCTGGGATCTACTCCAAACCCATTTTTCAGGCGAGAAATCTAAAGCCCTGAAAGGATGAAAGCCTAGTCTCACATCCTAAAGGCAGCAAATGAAAGACTGGGATTCGAACCGAGAGCCACTGACTCCAAATGCAGCATCCTTGCCCCTCCCCTACCCAAAAAATGGCCGGCAGCCTTTGGGATCTTTGTTGCTACAGCTCCCCCTGAATCCGTGTCTCTCACTTAGCCAGTGTCTCTATCCAAGCTTCCGAGTCTTAAACACGCTCCCCACGGATGCAGAGACAGAACCCCAGGCAAAGAAAGGGTTAACCTTGAGCACCAACTGCGCGTGCGCAAGAAGGGAAGCTCCTGGCTTTGCTCCCAGCCCCAGCCCCTTAAGTCTCGCTCCATCTCGAAGTCGCCCCTCCCGCTAGTAACATTGCGCAATCGCGTTTCCCGACTGCAGCACCCTTCCAAGATTGAATTAACCCTTTCCAGGCGGCAATGGAATAGGAGGGGAAGAGTTCTGAGAAGCCTGGAGTCAGAGCCGGGAAGCCACTTGGAGATCCCGTCGTCCAAGCTGCTCCTGTCCCAGATACTTTTATAGTGGAAAGAGAGCCAAGAGGGAGGAAAATATTCGATCCAAGTTACTTAGGGCAGGGTGTCAGATTTAGAACCCAAGCCCCTGTCCTGGATTCCCGGAGACCTCCGAAATCTCTCCTCTCCACTTGTCTTTAAACTTGGAGACAGTGTGCGCCATGTGTCTATAGATCTCTATTCACAGTAAGAGAACCCAGGCTTTTATCTCTTCTCTGCCACTATCTCTGGGCCTCAGTTTCCCCACCTGGGTGAGATAAAATGACCTGTGGGATCTCTTCTGGTTCTAAATCTGATTTTAGGAGGGTGAGGATTTCTTGGGGTGAGCAAAATCGGCTAGCCTAGGAGGGACTTTCCAGAGCTGCCTAAAATTTGTGTGTTTGTAGAGTTGTGTTTTAATCTGAGGGCTTTTTGTGATGGTGGGCGAGACAAGAATAGACTTTTTACCGGGGCGCTCCAGAAGGAAAGGGGTTGGGCAGCGTCATCAGCCAGTTAACCTCCTACTACACGCCAGGGGCAGGGCAGTAGGTCCGGGGAGCTTACATTCTAAGGGGATGTTCCAGACCTTCCCCTCCCCTAGCACGCTTGAGGTGCCTTAGCCTTGGGCCGGCCCACTGTAACTTTGATCCTAGGAACCTCGACTGCCTTGGGTTTGAAATATCTTTATTGGGGGTGAGTGGAGGATACAGGATGAAGAGGACGGGCCCTTTAGCTTTCACAACAACGATACAGCGACCTGGAGGAGTGAAGCAGGGAGAAAGGTGATCTTAACCTATCACCAGAGAGCAGGAGCTTGCCAGATCCAGTTTGGGTCTCAGAGTTGAGAAAGCAAGGGCCTCACAGGGTTGGGAAGTCAGTCAGTCAAGAAGCCTGGGTCCCTGGGGGTGCTCTGTGTGCATGTGTGGGTCCCAGTGGATATCATGGAAGGGTCCTGGCGTCCCCGGTGAGGCCGGCCTTGGGGGATCCAGCTTCCTGGGTCCTTGGGGAGGGGTGACTCACATCCCCAGCAGGATGAGGGTCGTGGTGCCCAGGCCAGCCGCCAGCCCAAGCAGGCACAGGTTTCTGGCCGTTAGGGCCCGAGGGTGAGCCAGTAGCGTGGAGAAGCTCGGCCGCCAGGGCTCGGGACAATCTGCCTTGGAGCCTCTTGCCTTCAACACCACCCGGAACAAGGTCTGCAGGCCTAATTCAACCTGCGGTTTCCCTGCAGTCACTGCGGACACACGGGGCAGGGGCGAGCCACCAGCTGTTCTCTCCCTCAGGCTGGCACCTCCGGACCCGGCCCACCCTGCCCGGCCCAGGCTCGGCCTCACCATTGAGGAAGAAGAACAATCGGGCCAAGTGTTGCTGGTCGAAGCTAAGTAGGCAGGAGAAAGTCCCTCGGTGCGAGGGTCTAACGGGCCGGATCCGGGCAAACACCCCCTGTGCTCGCGGCATCACCCGGAAGTAGGACAGGTCCTGGGTCCGAATCTGGGTGTGGGAAGGGAAGAAGGGGCCCTCAGCCAGAGGCCTGGGTAGAGATGGAGAAACAATCAGGGACACGAGAGGCAGAAACACGAGGGGGGCGTCGAGGGAGGGGGGAGAAAAGTCAGCTTGCCAGGAGAGATGAATGTAGTGGGGGATGGGGAAGGAAGCTGGGATGGGAATGGGAGAGGTGGAAGGTCAGGGGATGGAGGGATGGAGGGACAGGGATGAAGGGATGCAAGCAAGGATGGGGATGAAGGCGTGAAAGGTAATGAAGCCAGAGAAAGGAAGACTGGGTTAGGAATGGAGATAAATGGAGGTTATGGGGAATGGACAGGAGAAGGGGGATGAAGGAGTGGAGATAGAGGGGATAGAAGAGTGAGGGAGAACCCAAACGGATGCGAATTTGAAAAAGGAGGCAGAAACGACTTCTTCTAGGAATTAGGATGTGAAAGGGAAGCGAGAGAAAGGATGAAACTTCGAGTTAGTCAGATATGCCCCTCCCCCTACCAATTACACGCGGAGACACTCACGTTCCCCGCAAACAGCCAAGTATAGGTCAGCTCCAAGGGAGTGGAGAAAGACACGGAGCAGGAGAAGGCAGCCTGGCCTCCCACTCGCACCAGCAAGTCCTTGACTGGGGAGGGGGTCGAGTTCTGCCTAAAAACCCAGCCCACCCACTTGGAATTCTCCACACAGCTCCCGCCACCTCCATAAAGATGCTCTAGAACCCGGACTCTTCTGGCCCCGCCCCCACAGAATCGCCGGGCTCGGCGCCCAACTATAACTCAGGGGTCCCGCCCCTCTGGCCCCACCCCTATATCAATTCTCTTGGCCCCGCCCCTATCATTCTCTCCAGGTCCCGCCCCCTCCGAGGTGGAAGGCATGGCCCCGCCCCGGCCCCGCCCCCTACTCGGGCAGTCCAGCGGGAGGTCACAGTCACGGGCAGCACACGAGTTGCAGAAGAAGAGTCGGGCCAGCTCCTGGAACCCTTTTTGGGGGGAGGGGTAGCAGAGAGGACGCTGCTAGGGCCGCAGCGCCCAGCCCTAACGGTCCGGGGTCCCTCCTCCCTCCTTCCACCATCCTCATTGGCCCAATCCAGGCTCAGTCCAACCTTCCGCCCTCCTATTGGCCACTTTGGGCCAGGCCCCGCCCTTCATGGTTGGGGAGACGCCATAGAACTGCACCGGAGCTTTACCTCAGACTCACTCCCGGATGAATTAAAAAAACCCACCCCCAACCTTTCCATTGGTTCTTTTCATCCAGATGGGGCGGATCCCTGTGGAGCTTACCGCAGGGCGGCACGCAGGCGGGGGCTGAGAAGAGTGCAGAGAGCCCAAATGAGCCTCCTTCCCCCTCCCCCTTAAGGAGGTGGGATGGGAATGGAAGGCCCTCTTTCCCCCCCCCCCCTCCTCCTGGGCTTTCGAAGGGGGAGGGGCGGGCCGGGATAATTTAGTATTCCGTGGAGGAAAAAAGCAGGAGAGGAAAGGGTCAGGTAATTTACAATTTCATGGAGGGGGCGGGGCCAGATAATGCAACAGTTAATGGTGGGGGCGGGGCCTGGGAAACCAGCATTGCATGGAAGGGGTGGGGTCAGGTAATTTAACAATTTCGTGAGGGGGCGGGGCCGACCGCCGCACATTCCATGGAGGGGGCGAGGCCTCCCGATGGTCTTGCGTTCTAGGGAGGGGGCGGGGCCAGATAATGCAGCCAACTTCGGAGGGGGCGGGGCCAGGTAACCGAGAGAGCCACGGAGGAGGCGGGGCTTCAGGAGGCGTGGGGAGGAGGTGCCGAGGTCCTACCTTTGCTCAGCTCCTCGATCGTCTCTTCCAGGCTTTGGGCAGCCGCGGGGAAGGCCACTTCGAAGGACTCTGGGGGTGAACGTGGGGGGGAGGGGTTGGGGAGCCAGGGCGGGGTGGATGAATGGACTCTCTGAGCTGGAGTTTCAGGCCAGAGGCCACGGGGAGCACAGGGGCGTGAGTTCAGACGTCCTCCCGTACCCCAGCCCCGGCTCTCCGCCCCCCCCCCCCGGAAAGTCAACACTGGCTTCCCCACGTGTTGGACTTCACATCAGGTTGGATCCTCAGATCACGGAAGGGGACTTGGGCAAGTCCCTTAAGTGCTTGGGGCCTCAGTTTGTATCGAGAAGGTCTTATCTAAGTCCCGTGCCGTTCTAAAATTTTAGAGGCGGCTCGATAACTAATCAAATGCTGGGCCTGAAGAGCCGAGTTCAAATCCCACTTAACCTCTCTGAGACTCAGACAAATCTGAGAGCACTGACAGGCAGGTGGAGAAAGTCCCACATTTAGAGTATTCGGAGGCTTGTGCAGTGCTTTCCTCCTCCCTATGGGGGCAGATGATGAGGGTGTGGGAGAACCGACCCACAATCACACAGGCGTTCTGCCATCTTAGGAGACAGATGCCATCGTGCAGGGTTCAGGGTGTGACGCTTAGGGTGGATGAAAGCCCGGCCACAGACATTCACAAGCTATGGGGTCGGGCCGTCAGATGGCCTCCGACCCCCGGCTTGGAAAATGGGAGGCTACTTGGAGCCATTGGAAGGAGGGTGCACTGAACTCCAAGCTGTTATCATAAGGAAGAGGGATGAGGTTTGGCCTGATCCAGGAGGGGCGGGGGGACAGGGGAGAAGGAGCAACAAAGAGCTCAGCTCAAGGTGAGGGCACACACTAATGGCGAGTGCCTCCAGAGTGAGCCATCTGTCCCTCCTTCTTCCCCCCACCCTTTGCCTCCATCAGATCCTCCAGGACACTCTGGATAACTCCTCCTGGTCTGTCTGGCTCATCATGAGAAATCAGATGGCTTGTGGGTGGAGATCTTAGACAGTTCCCTAATGACCTGCTCATTCTTCTATATCTCTACACCTGACCTCTTAAGGCTCATCACCCCTTGAGAGCTCACTTTGTGTCAGGGATTGCGCTGGACTAAAGATTCAAAGACAAGAATACAAGTCCTTCCCCTCAGGGAGCTTACATAATACTGGAAAGTACTAGTCACACAGAAAATTACGTACAAGGATTTATTGTGAAGTCAGCCAGCCCACAAACAACTTCCCAAACGTATTAAAAGTAGTTAAAGCCCTAAGGAGCCCACCTTTGGGGATTTAACATGTATACATGAGCTAGACACAGGGTGAGTGGAAATGTCCGGGGGAAGACTTTTGGGGAACCTAGAAAGGCCTCCTCTTGCACAAGGAGGCACTGGAGTTGAGTCTTGAAGGAAGCCAAGAGGCCAGGGCTGGGAGAAGGGCATCCAGTTTGGGAGATAGTTGGGGAAAAGGTCCCTGGCAGATGGAGTGCCGTGTGGGCCATGTGCACAGTAAGGTCATGGAGATAGATGGATTGTAAATTGGATAGTAATTGGAAAGGGGCAGGGGCAGCTTAGGTCATGACCAAAGTCAGGCAATGTTTAATCTTGGAGGTAGTAGGGAACCGCTGGAGTTAAGGGGTAGAGGGGTAGGAAGGGACATGGTCAGGTCACATTGGCAGTTCAATGGAAGAGAGATTCAAGTGGGGAAGAGACTTTGAGACCACTGGTAGTTACTGCATTAGTCCAGATGTGAGGTGAGGAGATGGCAGCTGGGTGAGTATAGAAGAGGAGACCTGTGAGAAGAAGATGTGAACATAGAAAAGACGGTAGTTGGTGACAGGTTGAATCTGGGAGGTGAATGTTGGGTAAAGATTGAGGATGAGCTATAGGGTGTGAACCGAGGAGATGGGGAATATGGGGGGGGTCCTTAACAGTAACAGGGAGGTTTGGAAGAAGGAAAGGCTAACGTTGGATATGCTGAGAGTTCCACCTGGTTCACATCCCGTTTCAGATGTCTAAAAGGCAGTTGAGAGGTTAGGGCCGGATACGTAGATCTGGAATTACCTGCCTTGAGAATGAATCCTAGGAAGTGATGAAATCACTGGGTGAGATAGCACTGAGGAAGAGGAGGAACCAGGTCAGGAGGCACCCACAATTCTGAGCACAACCTGAATGAAAAAGGAGACTGAGGAGAGCCAGGAGGGAAAAGTATTTTGAAAACTTAGGGAAAATCATTGAGGATACAAGTGTCTGAAAGTTGCAAAGGCAATTAAAAAAAGATTTTAGTAAATAGAGGGATTTTAAAAAGCTATTGGATTGGATTGGGGAATTAAAGAGATCATTGGTAACTTTGTAAAAAGCAATTTCAGTTGAATGATGAGATTGGTAAAAGCACTCAGTGTAGATGGTTTTCTCAAGGAGTTTAGCCATAAAGTGAAGGAGAGATGGAATAACAGCTAGCTGGGTTGGTGGGATCAAGTAAGGGATTATTTTTCTTCTTTTTAAGGATGGGGGAGACATGGGTGGCAGCAGAGATTGAAGGTCAATAAGAGTGGGGATGATAGAGGGGGAATTTTGGGGGGAAGACAGGGTAGAACGGGATCAAGGATGGCTGTAGAAGGGAATTGCCTTAGCAGGGATGAGAATTACCTCATTATGTGAAACAAAGGTGAAGGAGGAGATAGTGTGGGAAGGTATGAGTGAAGTGAGATGAGGAGGAGGGAGCCTTACTGAATGGCCTCGATTTTTTCAGTGAAATATGAGATGAAGTTCTCAGATGAAAGGGGAAGGGAAAGGGGTACCAGGGGAGACTTGAGTAGGAGAGGAAAAAGTTTGGAAGTTCCTTTGTGAAAAGTGGAATGGGAATTCATTGTAAGTGCTCCGGGAATCTGGCTGTGATTTCCTCCCTGGTGGAGAGCAAAAGAGGGGGCCAATGTGGCTGGACAGTTATCTGTCTCCTATCTCTATGTGATAGAAATATATTTATCTATCACCCCGCAAATATTGACAGACTAGGAGCATGAGACTCTTAGGGATTTCGAAATAAAAATCACTCTCCTTGGTCCCTCTAAAGAGATTGGTAACAATGCATGCTCTCCCTCCCTTCTCTCCTCTCTCTTCCTTCCCTTTCTCTCTACCCTCTGTTTCTCTCCTTTCTTTCTCTATCTCTTTTTGTTTGTGTGTGTTTCTCCTTCCCTGCCTCTCTTTCTCTCCCATTGTCTCTGTCTGTCTCTTCCTCCCTCCCTTCCCCTATCTCCAAAAGCAAGCTGTCCTATTTATCTAAGAACATAGAAATCAGAATTCAGGGAAGTTATACAATTAGAGAAGAAGATAGAATACAGAGGGGATATGTGCACCCTTCAGCTCAGAAGGAAGGGAAAACCTCTCTGCTCTTACCAGTCCCTGGGAGTGTCAGTGTTGGGAAATGAGGGGCCAAGGGATGGCTGCCTTTCCCACGTCTGCAGCACTGAGATCTCCCGCATCAAGCAGGGAAGGAGCCAGAAGAAAGGCAGGGACGAAGATGGAGAGAGGGGGGGGATCTGCTGCAGAAGATGGGATCTGCTGCCATGTCAAGGAGAAGGGTCATTGAAAAAAGGAGAGATGGGCCAAGGAGGAGATAGTGGGGGAAGGCATCTGAGTGATGTGAGATGAGGAGGAGGAGGGGAGAAGAAGGAATTCTTGGTGAATGGCCTCATTTTTTTCAGCTAAGTATGAAGCAATGTCCTCAGCTGATGAAAGAGGGGGAGGGAGAGCCATGGAAATTTTGAGCAGAGGTGAGAAGATCTGGAACAACCACTGCAGAGAGCAGGGGAGTGAAAGCCCTGCTCTGCTGCAATGGGGGGCCCCCACTGAGATCAGATCACATCCACTGGAAGGGGACCACTTGGCAGAGTTTGGTGAGCTTCTCCAGCTCAGTTCAGCAGCACATGAATAGGAGTGAATGCAGCGACTGGTGGGAGGGATCCAAGCTTGGTGACAGGGCAAGGGATCCCAGGTCAAAGAATGCAACAAAAAGTCAAGATAGGGAGATCAGTGAGGCGGTGATGGAGAGAGTTCTGAGGTTGGAGGAATGGGGCTCCATTCCCAAAAAAATGGGAACAACTGGGCTGGGGGTCACAAGGAAGAGAGAAAATTAGAACGAGAGAAGATTGTGATCAAATAGGAAGGCTGAAGTTCATGACCGTTGAGGGGTATGTCAAGATCAAGGGTACCACCGTTTACGTGGTTGTGGAGGATTGGATTGTGGGAGTTGAACTGACTGAAGAAGTGAGAGAAAAACTTGAGTATCATCATCATGTGGGCTGGAGTCACTTAACATGAGACTAGGAACTGAAGGGGACAGATTTAGCCAGGAACTGGTCACTGAGGAGAGGAGATTCCCATGGGGTTGTAGACCTCCAGCAGAATCCAGATTGGGTCATATGGATTGTTCACCTCAAAGGAGGAGAGCTACCGAGTGACCTGGCAAGAAGAGAGTCTGAATGTGACAATGGGGAGCAAGGGATGTTTGTTTCTTCTACAGGGTCCAGTGGTTGGGGAGTGGAGGTGGGAGAAGGGGACATGAGGATGTGAGTGAAGGTACAGCCAGGATTGAAGAGGATGGCTGGGGCTGCAATGTCATCAGGAGGGAGCAATGGCTCAGGGAAAGCAAAGAAATTAAACACAAGAAGAGAGAATTCTCATAACCGGAGGAGGATTTAATCTGATTCAGTTTAATACTAATTTTATATTTAATATTAAATGCCTCCTATTGGCCTGGCACCGGGCAGCCCCCAAATGGAAAGATCCCTGTCTTTGATGAGTTCACGTAAAAGCAACATGTATGCCAGTAAATAAATACAAAACTGAAATGATCTGAATGCAAAGAAAAGTGATTGCATTAGGGGGGAGAGAAGTGATGACTGGCTGGAGCAGGAAGGTTTCTTGTAGGAGGGGGCAGTGATCCCAGTGGGGTAGAAGTGAGGAGGGAAAAGCAAGATGGAAGCCAGTATCAGATGGCTCAGCTCCTTTCTTCAATGCTTCCAGCTTCTTTCTCTGACTCCTAAAGCCGGTCGAGAAGGACTCCCTCCTCTTCTCCCAGTAATATTTCTCAGATAAAGTATCCTATCTGGGCCATCCCAGATGACCCTTCCTTATCTGGAATGACAGATAAGACCACTTTGTACAAGTCTACCTGGGGTGAATCAAGAAACATTGCAGGTTTTGCCCCTCAATCAATTCCTGAGCTCAAAGATCTCAAAGCATAGACTGGAAGCCGAGGGAGCGGTCTTCACCACTCCAGAATCCCTTCGCCGCCTTCCCCTAAAGGAAGGGACATTTCTAACACATCCCAGAGAAGGGGATTTTCCAGTATAGCTGGCGTGTCTTTGGAGCCGCCATCCCACCTGCTCACACTAGCCAGCTTTTGTAGGCCTCTGCCCGCTGGCAGCAAGGTGGCGCAGTGGATGGTGAGCAGGCCTGGAGGCAGGAAATCATCTTCCTGAATTCAAATCTGACCTTAGACACGGACCAGCTGTGTGACCCTGAGCAGGCAAATCACTTAACCTTGTGAGCTGAAGTCAGACATGACTGAACACCGGTATTCCCATTCCTGTCCCCAGCTGGCAAAAAGAATGCTTTAATAATAAATCTCTTTTGGATCCAGGACCTGGCTCATTGCATGGCACACAGAAGGTGCTAAATAAATGTTGACTGATATCTACTTCATGGGATCATAGAATTAAAACTGCAAAGGACCATAAAGTCCATCTAAAGTCCATCCCTTCCTTGTATAGATGGAGGCCCAGAGACAATGTGCCTTGTCTCCAGTCAAGTCACTTAAAGAATGATAAAAGTATAGGTGGGACCTTGAACCCAAATCCAGAGCTCTTTTCCCTGTACATGTGGATTTCCTCTTGCATTTGCCCCCAGATGAAGGAATGAAAATGGATAGGGGGGGGGTTGTTCAAGCCTCCTCGAATTTTCAAATCCGTTGAATTCAGAGAGTCCTTATTCCACTTCTTTATCGAATTATTTTAACTTAGTCACTAAAATCCTGGGTGTGGAAAATTGGTACCCATGAAGGCTAGTCTGGCTTAGGGATATGGCATAAATTCAGGGTTGAGAATCATTGCTGTCAAAATGGCTGACAAAGTAGGCAGACTGCCCAGCTGCCCTACTTAACTGAAACTTGTAGCAGATTGAATAATGATGAAGAAACCTACTGAGAAACTACAGTAAATGACTTTTTCCATCCCAGAACCACACAAAAAGTCAGCCAACAGCCCACAGACAATCAGAAATGGGACCACCAACAAAGCCAGCACCAGGACGAGCAAACAAACTCGTCTCCTAATGAGACCAGGGGAGGGCAAGAGGCACATGGGGCCGATGGGACTCTGTCCAGGTGCAACAACCTGAGAGAAAGCTTCAGTTGTAAATCAACACTGGGTAGCAAAGCAGTTTAGGTACAATAGTGGTGCAGCCCAGGAGTCCTGGGTTCTGAGGAGACTGGTATTCTGCCTTTCAGATCCAGTGCTTTGAACCCCAGAGATCTTAGTAGGACCTAACCCCAGTAGGGAAAAGTCAGTATAGGGATCCAGGGACAATTGATCAAGAAGGGGAAAAAACATAGCAGGGTATGGAGTCTGAACTTGGCATAAAACCCAAATTCAGAAACTAAAGCTGAAGTGACAAGTAAATCAAAGAAAATGATAACCAGTACAAAAATTAAGATCTAGAGATGTCCCAACGAAAGGGAAAAGTAATTCAATAGCTATTTCAAGTAGTGATTAAAAGGAAAAATATTCCCTCAATGACTATATGAATACCTCAAAGAAATGAGACAAAAAATGAAATAAAAGCTCTGCAGGAAAGAACTGAAAAGAGAAAAAAAGCTTAGAAGAGACAATGACAGACTTGACTCAATTAATGGATGACTTGAGAACTAGAACAGATCAA
The DNA here is from genome assembly GCA_023553655.1 of Myrmecobius fasciatus. Classification (NCBI taxonomy): domain Eukaryota; kingdom Metazoa; phylum Chordata; class Mammalia; order Dasyuromorphia; family Myrmecobiidae; genus Myrmecobius; species Myrmecobius fasciatus. Next base: position 122,256 of record JAJPUD010005870.1, read on the forward strand.
ATAGAAAGCAATGCTTCCATAACATGAGAAATATGGAAAAAAATATGAAAATATAAATTACCTGCTATCAAAAACAAATGACCTAGAAAAGAATTAAGAATCATTGGCCTTCTCAAGAATCAGATTTTTAAAAAAAATATTTTATTATATTTTTATTTTCTTAATCATTTCCCAATTATTTATTCTCAGTTATTTTTAATAGCTTTTTATTTTCAAAATATACATAAAGTTTTTGATCTTCATCTTTGTAAAACCTTATGAAAAGCCAGGTTTTTTAAAGCCTTAACAATAAGACATAAATGAAAACTGCCCAGATTGAGTAGAACCAGAGGGCAAAGTGCAGATAGAATTCACAAATCACTTTCTGAAAAAAATCCCCAAAGAAGTCCCAGGAATGTCACGAGGCTCCAGAATCAAAGAAAAAATGCTGCAGACATCCAGAAAGAAACAATGCAAGTACTCTAAGAACCCACAAGACTTGGCCACCCCTACTATAAATGAGAGGGGATTTTGGAATTCAGTTTTCTGAAAAGCAAGTCGGAGGCTTACGATCAACTTATCCTGTAAAGCAGAATATCATCTTATAAAGGTAGAAAATAGACTTTTAATCAAATACAGGGCTTTAAAATATTGTGGTTAAAAAGCAAAGATAAGTAGGAACTTTGAAATACATATATATATATATATATATAAAAGAGTGAAGAGAAACCTAGAAAGGTAAATTTGTTTGAGCAGTTGTCAGGGACTGCATGATGATTCAATGCTGACAATCTAGTTCCAGGAAAAGAAACAAGTGTTCATTCAGTGCTTTGGTGTATTTAAGGTATACTGAGGGAGTTCAGTGAGGGGTGAGTTGCTTCTATTCTTAGGGTTTGGGGCAGGGAAAGAAGCAAGTAATAAAGAGAATGCCCTGGTATGGAGGGGATGGACAAGGGGATGGAACACACACTCATAAAGCTTATAAGTATAGGTATGTCATATTCAATAGGGAAACAGCTGGAGATTGTTATTAGGAGGGAGCTTATGTCAGAGAGGGAACAGTCACAAACAAAGCAAATTTCCTTATCCTGAAGAGTAGATTTAAAGGAAAAACAGAAATGGAATCTAGAATTGCCTCTGATCGTCTTAGATAACTGGGGAACGGCTGAACAAATTATGGTAGATGAATGTAATGAATTTTATTACAGTATAAGAAATGACTCAGGAGACAATTCCAGAGAATTCTTGGTTGAATAAATCAAGGCAGAATTGAAGTGAGAAGAACCAGGGGAACAATTTATAAGAGGACAATGATGCTATAAAGAAAAACCTTGAAAGACTTCAGAACTCTGTTCATTGTGGTGACCAACCAACCATGTCTCCAGAGACCCCATGATAGAGCACGTTACCTTTTGACTGGGAAGTGATGGACTCAGGGTGCAGAAAGAAATGTGAACTTTTGGACAGTCACTGGGGATTTGTTTTACTTAACTAAAATGATTTGTTATGAGAGTTTCTCTCTCTCTCTCTCTCTCTCTCTCTCTCTCTCTCTCTCTCTCTCTCTCTCTGTAAGAGGGAGGAATGGAAGGGGGGAAGAAAGAGGTTAATACCAATTCCAATGTCATAAAAAAGAGTAATTAAAACGATTTGAAAACCGCACTGAGAGGAGCACAAAGAATTTCAGAAGGAAACACAGAGAAGCCCAAAAGTTTTTAAAGTAATTATGGAATTGGTTATTACTTTAAAAAACCTAAACAGCATGAAAAGGAGATTCATATTTCTATATAAAATCCTCTTTGTGGTGGATAGAGCACAGGCCCTGAAGTCAGGAGGGCCTGAGTTCAAATTTGGCCTCAGACATAACACATCCCAGCTGTGTGACCCTGGGCAAGTCACTAACCCCAATTGCCTCAGCAAAAAATAAATAAAAATAAAATCTTTGTGATCTGCTGTCAATCTGGAAATGATCTTTTTTGGGGGGAGGTAAATTTTAAAAAACAAAATTTTAAAAATAGGATCTTGGGAGAATTTTGCAACTAGTGTTGCTGTGTAGGAACACTGGAATTACAATCAGAAGACCTGGATTCAAATCTCATTCTGCCACTAAGTCATGTGATCAAGTCCTTTCCTTCCTTGGGATTCCTCTGTGAAATGCTGTGTGTGTGCGACTCAGTCTCTAAAATCTCTTCCAAGTCTCTCATTCCGTGCTTTTATGATTCCATGAGTGGTCCTGACCAGGTGCCTAGCCAGTGTCGACCTCAGTTTTCCCATGCCCTATTTTCTGACTCCAATGAGCCAAAGATTCCTGATCCATGACAGGGAGGGGGCAGGGTGACAGACTGAGAGTCAGTCTGTCCCAGATACTTCCCTCCTAGCCTTGCAGCGAGGAGGCGCCATAGAGGATGGAGTTCTGGGTGACTCTGATTTCCTAGTTCAAATCTGGCCTCAGACATTTCCTAGCTGGGTGACCCTGGTAATTAATCCTCAGCTTCCTCATCTGTAAAATGAGCTGGAGAAGGAAATGCTAAATCCAATATCTTTGCCAAGAAAACCCAAATGGGGTCACAAAGAACTGGAGAGGACTGAAAAATGATAACCACAAAATGGAGATATGGATAGCTCCTACCTCCCTTGGCAATATATGTAATTACTTCCAAGATAATATACATAGAGTGCTTCGCAACCCTTAAGGCATCATGTAAATGTTAGCCGTATAATAATGATATCTATTTATAGAACCATTACATTAGCTATATGGGATCCCATGGGTACGGATTCTTCTTCCACAGGTCGGAAGCTCTCCATGCCTGGCAAAGGCTCTTCAAGGGTTACAGTAGCTGAAAGAATTCAGCCAACCCTCTGGTGATGAACTTCCCTGCCCTTTGCCAGGCCGCTCCTTGGACAGCAGACACAAGGTCTTTGTTGGGCCCCTACTAGGAACTTTTCCAGCTTGGTTGGCCCCGCTGGCAGCCGAAAATCCTGTTCAGGACTGGGGGAGGCATTAGGAGGAAGGATTTTTGCCCACAGAAAAATGGCTACGTGGATGCAAAAGGCATTTTTCTACTCCCACATAATTTTGCATTTACTGAGGCAGCATGGTGCATTGGATAGAGTATTTGGAGTCAGGAAAACCTAGATTCCAGTCATGGCATGAACTTTTATGGTGTGCTGTTTGGTAGTACTCTTAAAATCTCTGAGACTCAGTTTCTTCTTCCCTAAAAGAGGAAGTTGTCTGGTCTTGTACGTCTCTAAGTTCTTTTCTAGCTCTAAATCTATGATGATATGATCCTGGAAGAAAAACTCAATTCAGTAATAATATTGATGCACACAAATATATAGCATTCGAAAGTTTGCAACATATTTTTACAAATACTATCTTATTTGATCCTTAGATCCACTCTAGAAAGTGTTGTTATTATTACTCCCATTTTACAGATGGGGAAACTGAGGCTGAGGCAAGTTAGATTGCTTCCCCATGTTGAACAGCTAGTAACTGTCTGAAGCAAGATTTTAACTTTAGGCCTGGTGCTCTTATACATTGGGCCATTTCTCCAGTTGCCATTTCATTTAATTTTTATTCTCAAATATAAACAAAAAAATTAATGTTGGTTTTTCAAAATTTTGAATTTGAAATTTTCTCCCACCCCTTTTCATGAGAAGACAAGCACCAGCTGCCATTTCAGCAAGCATTTATTCAGTATGGTACAGGAGAAGGAGAAGTGTTGCCTCCAAGAAGCTTTTACTTCTCGGAAGAGACAGAATAACAAGAGAGAGAAATAAATAAAAGATAGTGTGAAGGGGGAGAAGCAACCATTAGCAAATGGGCCCACCAAGATGACTTCCTGGAGAAGGCAGCTCTTCAGCTGAGCCTTGGAGGAGGCCGCTTTTCTACTTACATAACTACATAATTTTTATTTTTTGTTATTCTGAACCTGATAATACCAGTATATCTGAGCATTCCCATCTGGAAGGAAGATCAGAAAAAAAATTCTATGTGGAACTACGACTATTTTGTAGCTTTGGGGGCTTTTCCCTCCTAAAAGTACATAACGCATTCAGTATGTTTGTTTCTAAACTGTCCTATCGATCTGTGCTTCCCTCTGAACCTTCTTCTGGTCTTTTTTTTTTACAGAGAACTCACACAAGACAAGTGCTCATGGTGATCAGAAGAAGCAATACAAGGACACACAGTATCTCTGAAAAACTTTGAAATTCATTTGGGGGGCATGGGAGACATTGGCACAGGACCACCTAGCGTGGCCTCCTGCATCAAAGAAGGCACTGTATTCTATGAAAAAATCAGATTTGCACTAGCTCAAAAGAAACATGAGATGTACACATTTGGAGAATCCATCCCAAATGTGCACGTGGACTATTTGTGCCTGACCCGTGGCAGAGCCTTCTGAGCTCATCTTGGTCTGATCAGCCATAGTCCGACACACTCTACTTTGACCCCCAACATAATAATGGCATTTTGGTCCTCTTCGAGAACGAAGTTCTATTCTATGCAGTTTTTAGTAGAGAGTTAAAGATTTTATGAATCAGAGTTGAAGAGGGAGTGCCTTCCAGGCCTGGAAGACAGCCTGAGCACAGATGGAGTTTCCCATGCAATGACGGTTTTCCTCCATCCTTGAAAACCAGAAAGCATTAAAGGGAGAAATGGGAAACAAGACCAGGAAGTCAGACTGGAAATCAATGGTGCCCTTTTGTCACGGAGCCCTCTGTAACACACACGGAAAGAGAGGTGGGTGAATGCTGGAGTCTTGGAGGCTCCCTCCATGCCTGAAGTTCGGTGGCAGGATGACTAGCTGTTGGAAACGCTAAAGAAGGGTTTCTTGACCAGCTCAAGATGGATTAGATGCCTTCTGGGAAGTTAGTACTTTGTTATTAGGGATCAATAGGCATGAGTTCCCTGACAATGGAAGTCGCCATGGGAGCTGGGAATAGTGGGGATGTTATAGATGTACTTAGCAGGTAAATGATGGCCTTTGACATCCCTTTGGGCTTTAATTTTCAATATCTCTATGACATCACTCACATATAAGTGAGTATCCCAGGTCACTCAGGCTAATAAGTGTCACAGGAGAAATTGGACCTCAGGTTCTCTGACTCCAAAGCCAGCACTCTATCCACTACCCAGGCTGCCTCTGCCAGTCCTGATTTTATTTGGATTGAATTTGTGATTTCATTGGTTGAGGGAATGTCTTCTACCAAGGGAGCTGGCAGAGGAAAGGGAAGGGAATAAGCATTTAAATAACACCTACTATGTGCTAGGTACTGTGTTAAGCTTTACCAAGAACAGTTCTAGGAGGTAGGTTATTAGCCTTATTTGACAGTTGAGGAAACTGAGACAAATCTGCTCTATGATGTCTGTTCTTCAGAGAGTGGTCTGAGGGCCCTGAAAGGTGATGGACTGCATTATCTCAAATAGCCAGTATATGTCAGAGATGGGCCTTGAAGTCAAGTCATCTTGATTCCAAAGTTAGCTGTCAGGCTGTCTCTCTAATATAAGAACAATAATTATAAAAAATAAGCTACCATTATACTACAAAATGCCATTAAAATAGGAATAATAACAATAACAGTGACTGCTGGCCCAGTCCGGCCATGTTACACAGCCACCTCAAGTGTGAATTATGTTGTAGTCTAGAACAGAGATTCAGAAAAACTAGGTTTGTATTGCCCTAGCATTGGCCACCGGTCAGCGTCCAACACAGTGCCTGGCACATAGTTGGTGCTTGATAAATGTCTATTGATTGGTTGAACAGCGTGTCACAGAAGCCCAAGACAAGCTGAACCATCTCAGTTTCTTCCTTTTCTTGGGCCTCAGTTTCCCCTTCTGCAATATTTGAGGGCTTGGATGAGATGCCCCCAAGGTCCCTCTAGCATTCTATGATCTATGAGTTACTTACATCATTCTCACCCAACTACTTGTCAGTGTGTCACTATAACATTGTCCAGAGATTCAGAGTCACAATATTTTGTAGTCAGAAGGCACCTCGGCAGCCATCTATCCAACCCATGGCTGAAAAAAAGGCTCTCTGGGACCAAACCAACAGAGGATCATCTATTTAATGCTTGATCCTCCATAGTCTTCCGATTTCACTTTGTACAACTCTTCTTAATGGGAAAGATATCTTAGCATCAAACCTACATTTGTTCCTTTTGATCATGGGTTGTCTCTCTGAGATCCAACAGGACAGGTTAATCTTTCCTCTGGGAGAGAGCCCTTCAAAAATATGAAGACAGTTATCATCTCTCCCTTGGGTTTTCTGTTGTCTACGTTAAACAACCTCGGCCCAGGTCTTCCCCAGCTTTCAAGTTCTTACGAGATCCTATTGTCCCCTCAAATTAGCAAAAGGGGCTAGCTCTTCTCCTCTACTTCTACTCTCATCTGCAACTCATTGACTTGTCATTCAATCAGAATTGTTCTCTCCAAAATTACCAGCTATTTCTTCATTGCCAAATCTCACGACCTTTTCTCAATCCTCATTCTTCTTGACTTCTCTGTAACGAATGGGCCTGTTGACCAGCCTCTCTTGAATTCTCTCTTGTCTTTGTTTTCATGACTTTGCTCTCTCTTCTCTCACCTATCTGAATGCTCCTTTCCAGCCTCAACATTTATTTCAAGAGCCAATGTATTGCCCTGGATCTTCTTTTCTTTCACTAAACTATATACTATACTAATACTATACTAATACTAATACTAATACTATACTATACTATACTATACTATACTATACTATACTATACTATACTATACTATACTATACTATACTA
>JAJPUD010005871.1:0-22946 GCA_023553655.1 Myrmecobius fasciatus
TTCTCTAGTGTTTTTAATAAGAATGAGTGTTGGAATCTGTCAAAAGCTTTTTCTGCATTTATTGAGATAGTTATATGATTTCTGCTAGTTTAGTTATTAACATAGAGAATTATGCTAATAGTTTTCCAAATATTGAACTAACTCTGCATTTCTGGTATCAATCCTACTTTGTCATAGTGTATTAGCTTGGCGATAAGTTGAGGTAATTTCCTTTCTAATGTTTTATTTAAGATTTTTGCATCAATATACATTAGGGAAATTGGTCTATAATTTTCTTTTTCTGTTTTGGTACTTACTGGTGTAGGTATCAATATCATATCTGTGTCATAAAAAGACTTTCATAGGCCTCCTTCCCTCACCCCTTATTTCAAATAATTTGTATAGTATTGAAATTAATTGTTCTTTAAATGTATGGTAGAATTTACTTGTAAATTCTTCTGGCCTTGGAGATTTTTTCTCAGGGAGTTCATTAATAGTTTATTTAATTTATTTTTCTAAAATGACACTATATTTAAGTAGTTTATTTCCTCCTTTGTTAATCTGGGCAATCTATATTTTTGTAAGTATTTATCCATTTCACTTAGATTATCAGATTTATTGGCATACAATTAAGCAAAATAGCTCCCAATTATTGCTTTAATTTTCTCTTCATTGGTGATATTTACCCTTTTCATTTTTGACCTTAGCAATTTGGTTTTCGTCTTTCCTTTTTTCTAATCAAATTAACTAAAATTTATTGATTTTGTTGGTTTTTTCATAAAACCAGCTCTTAGTTTTGTTTATTAGTTCAATAGTTTTCTTACTTTAAATTTTATCAATCTTTCCTTTTATTTTCAGAATTTCAAATTTTGTTTTTAATTTTTTCTTTTTCTTGCTCTTTTTAGCTGCATGCCTAATTCATCGATTTTCTCCTTTTCTATTTTATTCATGTAAGCATCTAGAAATACAAAATTTCCCCTAAGAACTGTTTTGGCTGTATCATATAAGTTTTGGTATGTTGTCTCAATTTTGTCATTCTCCAATTATTGTTTATTTCTATGGATTGTTGTTGTACCCACTCATTCTTAAGGATTAGATTATTTAGTTTATAATTTATTTTTGGTCTAGTTTTCTTTGGTACCTTATTAAGTGCAATTTTGTTGCATCATGATCTGAAAAGGATAAACTTACTATTTCTGCCTGTCTACATTGGATTGTGAGGGTTTTCCCCCTAATACATCATCAATTTTTCAGTTCCATGTATTGCTGAGAAAAAAAAAAAAGTACATTCTTTTCCAACATCATTCAATTTTCTCCAAAGGTCTATCATAACTAACTTTTGTAAAATCCTATTTACCTCCTTAATTTCTTTCTTATTTATTTTTTTGTTTGTTTTAGCTAGTTTTGAGAGAACTAAGTTGAAATCCTCTATCCATAATTTTGTTGTATATTTCTTCTTGCAATTCTTTTCGCCTCTAGAAATCTGAATGCTATACAACTTGGTGCATATATGTTTAGTTTTGATATTACTTCATAATCTGTTACACTTTAGCAAGATGCAATTTCCTCCTTTATCTCTTTTAATTAAATCTGGTTTTCCTTTTGTATGATCTGAGATCAGATTTGCTACTCCCGATTTTATTTTTATTTCAGCTGAAGCATAATGGATTCTGTTCCAGCCTTTTATCTTTACTCTGTATGTAGCTCTCTGCTTCAAATATGTTTCTTGTAAACAACATATTGTAGGATTCTGGCTTTTAATCCACTTTGCTATCTGCTTCCATTTTATGGGAGAATTCATTCCATTCACATTCACATTTAAAATTACTAACTCTGTATTTCCCACCATCCTATTTTTCCCAAGTTAATTTTTTCTCTTTTTTACTCCCTTTCCCTCCTCACCAGTATTTCACTTCTGACCACCACCTCCTTCAATCTGCCCTTCCTTTTTTGCTCCTCCCCCTTCTTATCCCTTTCCTCTTCTACTCCTGCTTTCCCTTCTATTCGCTTCCTTCCCACTTTCTTTTTCCCTCCTACTTTCCTGTAGGGTGAAACAAGTTTCTGTATCAAACTAAGTACAGGATATTCCCTCTTTGAGCCAAATCCATTGAAATTAAGATTTAAAAAATGCTCATCCCCTCCCCCCAATAAATAAATAAATAATTAGAAATGCTCATTCCCTTTCCCTTCTTTTTTGTTTTTTTTTTTTTTTTTTGCTTCTTCGTATGATGTAATTTACCCCATTATATCTTTCCATTCCTCTCCTTCCAATATAATCCCTTTCTCACCACTAATTTCTGTTTTATATCATCATGTTAAAGTCAACTTATACCACTACACTCTCTAAATATACCCCTGATAAAGATACAATTTTCAAGAATTTCGTGTATCATCTTCCCATGTAGAGATGACATTTTAATCTTTAAAAAACTTAGCTTTATTTTCTTCTTCTTTTTTAACCTTATCTTGATTTCTATGTTTGCAAATCATATTTTCTGTTCATTTCTGGTCTTTTCATCAAAAATAATTGAAAATTCCCCTATTTCATTCAATATCCATCTTTTCCCTGAAAGATAATGCTTAGTTTTGCTGGATAGTTGATTCTTGGCTTCCGTCCAAGCTCCTCTGCCTTACATAATATAATATTCTAGACCCTTTGATCCTTTAAAGTGGAGCTGCTAAATCCTTGTTAATCCTGATTATGGCTTCTTGATGTTTGAATTGTTTCTTTCTGACTGCTTGCAGTATTTTCTCCTTGATCTGATAATTCTGAAATTTAGCTTCAATATTCCTTGGAATCTCTTTCAGGAGGTTATCAGTGGAGTATTTCAATGGCTATTTTACCTTCTGCTTGTAGGATATCAGGGCAGTTGTACTTGATGATTTTTTGAAATGTGTTGTCCGAGCTCTTTTCATTATGGTTTTCAGGTACTCCAAAAATTCTTGGATTATCACTTCTGGTTCTATTATCCACATCAGTTGTTTTTCCAATGAGGTATTTTCTTTTCTTTGCATTTTTGGGGTTTTTTTTGACTGATTCTTGAGTCTTATTGGGTCATTCACTTCCATTTGTCCAATTTTAATTTTCAGTGTATTATTTTCTTCAGTTAGCTTTTAAACCTCCTTTTGCATGGATAATTTTCAACCTTTACCCTTGCAAAATCTTGTGTTCCAAATTTTTCCCTCCTTTCCCCTTTCCTCTCCCCTACATAGCAAGTAATCCAATATATCTTAAACATGTACAAATCTCCTATATATATTTCCACAAATATCATACTTCTCAAGAAAAATCAGATCAAAAAGGGAAAAAAATAAGAAAGAAAAGAAAATGCAAGCAAACAACAACAAAAAGAATGAAAATATTATGTTGTGATCCACACACAGTTCCCACAGTCCTCTCTCTGGATACATATGACTCTCTTCACCACAAGATTATTGGAACTGCCCTGAATTATCTCATTTTAAAAAAAAAATGTTCACCAGAATTAATTATCATATAACCTTGCTCTTGCCATATGCAGTGATCTCCTGGTTCTGCTCAACTCACTTAGCATCAGTTCACGTCTCTGAAATCATCCTGCTGGTTGTTTCTTATAGAACAATAACATTCCATAACATTCATACACCATAACTTATTCAGCCATTCACAATTGATGGGTATCCATCAGTTTCTAGTTTCTTGCCACTACAAAAAGGGCTGTAACAAACATTTTTGCACATGTGGGTTCCTTTTTATCCTTTATTATCTCTTTGGAATATAAGCCCAATAAAAACATTGCTGGATCAAAGGGCATACCCTTTGATAGACAGTTTGATAGTCTGGGCATAATTCCAAATTGCTCTTTGGAATGGTTGAATCAATTCATAATTCCATCAACAATGTATTAGTGTCCCAGCTTTCCCACATCCCCTTCAACATTCATCATCTTTTCCTGTCATTTTTTTCAATCTGAGAAGTGTTTAGTGGTGCCTCTGTGTTGTCTTTTTGTATTTCCCTGATCAATAGTGATTTAGAGCATCTTTTTATATGACTACAAATGGTTTCAATTTCATCTGAACTTTCTGTTCACATCCTTTGACTATTTATCAATTGTAGAATGGTTTGAATTCTTATAAATTTTAGTCAGTTCTCTATATATTTTAGAAATGAGGCCTTTCTCAAAACCCTTGAATGTAAAAATTTTCTCCAATTAATTGCTTCTCTTCTAATCTTGTGTGCATTGGCTTTGTTTGTACAAAAACTTTTAATATAATCAAAATTATGCATTTTTGTATTCAGTAATGTATTCCAGTTCTTCTTTGGCCACACAAACTTTTTTAAGAAGTTTTCTTCAGTATATTTTTCCACATTTCACCAATTATATTTTTTAAGAAATGGTTTTCTTCAGACAATTTCTGCGTTTCATTTTCCAAACTGTCCTGCAAAACTACCATTTCATTTCTTCATTTTCTTTTAAAATTTTCTTTTATGAATCTTTTTGAAATCTTCCAAGATAGTCTTTTGCATTGGAGACCAGTTCATATTTGCTTTGAGGCTTCATCTGCAGGCATTTTGCCTTTAGTGTGTGACCTCAGGGTTTGATGTCTATTTTTCTCTGTCTCCATAGTAGCTATCTATGGTCAGAGCTCTTTTTGCTTTTCTTGTTCATTTTTAAATGTTGAGGTCTACTTCTAGGGCACAAGGGAGATTGTCCTGACCTTTCTTTACAGAGTAATAGAGCTTCTCACTGCTCTGGGGCTGATGATGCTGCAGGCTTTCCCACTGTGGTGGATGGGCCTGGCCAGGCCCCACCTATTGTGCTGGGGTTTAGGAACTCACTATTTACCTACTATAATTGAGTTGGAGGTCTCACAGTTAGTCTGCTGATCCACTGACCTTCTGAACTAGAACAAAGTAGCCAACTGATATATTTTGGTTCAGAGCTTCCCACTAGATTCTCTGTGCTGGGCCTCTCTGTTCTGTCTAGGCCCAGAAGTCTAGAAAATCATAGGTATTTAATAAACATTTATTGATTCTTTATATTTTTTGCCTTTCTTTTAAGGCAGAGGTGATAGAAGTTTTTTTTTCTTTAAATACTTCAGGTTTTGTGGGCTAAGAAACAAAATATATATAAGTAACATATACTTATACCACAAAAAAAGAAAATTGAATTCAGGGTCAAATTCAATTACATATGTTTATTGTGTGATTTCGGGGCAAGTCATTTCTATTGTTTGCCCTAAATTTCAACTGATAATAGTAACTACTTCTCTGAGTTGTGAAGATCAAATAAAATATTTGAAAGTGTTTAATTAAGGACAGTTCCTACATGCTTCTTTCCTCTTCCATTTCCTTCAAATATTCACAGATTTTTACTGATATAATTCAAAATATACTAATAATATTGATCATAATTTTATGCAATATGAATCTACTAATGAGGATGGAATTCTTTGGGGAGGGATAGTATTTTGCTTAATTAGATTTGAAAGTTATTGTTATCCTACATCAAAATCAATTACAAATGTTTGTTAATGCTGACCTAATTTTACATATTTCAATGAAATTTTACATATTTCATCTTTGAAAATGTCTTTTCATGTGAGGTGATGTTCCTGATGTTCCAAATACTGATATTAATCTTTGAACATATGATTTTAATTGTGCACTTGACAGCTGGGAAGGCAGCTACAGAATTATTACATTCTTTTCTTGATGTTTGTCTTTTAGCAGTTCATTACATTGTATATTAATAACTTCCAATTGAAAGTTAAATGGAAGTTCCTCCATTATGTAGTTAAGTGGATTTTGACATAAGGACATTTCTTTAGTATATGCATTGAAGTCTGAAAAACACTGTTGGAAATGGAATATAATCTTGAAACCTCCACTGATATTAAAGACTACTTGGGGACTAAAATAATAATGTTTGTGGCATACAGGATATTTTTATTCCACAAATAATTCAAAGAACATATACTATAATCACAGTGGCCTCTGAGTATTCAATATATTTCTTCTCTTTCTCCAGTGAAGCCTAGAAGCACCTACATCATTTTGAGGTCTCCCCAACCATCAGAAGAAAGAGGAGTTTTCAATTACTTAAGACTTAAGAGTAATTACTCAACATTCTAGTGTCACCTTTTTTAGGAACTCATGTAGGCCTCCAGAATTAAGGTACTATACCAGTGTTCTGGACTTCCTTTAAAAAAAGAAAACAAAATTAGAATTGCTGAAGAACTCCCTATTGTATCTGTACAGCTCTCGAGGATGTAGACAAACAATTGCCATTCTCCCTTCCTGTTCTTTCAGCCGTCAGGAAACAATATTCTCCCCAAAGAGATTGGCATTTTGAAGGAATCACCCTTTTCTCTATAGGAAATTGAGTGCTGGAAGATCTCTCAGTCTTAGAGTTGTACTCTGTTTTCTATCTAGTACTTTGGATTTCAGGTTCTTCTCTGACTGAGAGGCTTACACAGTTCCATGACTCCCAATTCTCAGTCTAAATGATTATGCTGCTGCTTTTCCAAAGATGATGTCAGGAATTTAGAATAAACAATTCTGTGAAGTCCCTTGAATGAGAACCTAAGAAGGAAAACCATCTTCCCTCTCATTTCCCTACCTCAGGCTTGTTCTTATGTTCACAGTTTTCTAATCTATCCTCTATAAAGGGGGAAAAAAAGGCAAAAAGGCAAAAAGGACCTTGTGCTTCAGTCAAGCCTTCTTTTATGGAACTAGCCCAGAAGCTCTGAGACACAACCCAAGCCAAACATCTCCAATAAATAAAATTAAAATCCCACATGAAGGCTCACCATTTTATAAGCTCATCAACTTGATCTGGGTACTTCCCCATTCAATTTCATACATATCTAATTTTTGTTTTTCCTATCTGCAACCATGCAACTTTATCTTCCATTTTAATTTCCTTGGGTTACTCAATTGTTTTGTGTTCTCATTTGATATTGTTCTGGAATATGAATACCCTCAAATACCCAAACCACCTTCTTTACAAACTATATTTCCTAGGTGGTTTGTTAACAGAAGACATATCTGTGACTTTGATAGTATGGTACTAATATTGACCAAAGTATTATTTGCCCAATTTTGCTGCTTCTTGATTTTGGTGTCTTTTTTGCTTTATAAAAAATACACATTACATTTTAAAGTTTAATTTCTCTTCTTCATATTCATTTTATAAAGTTTGCTAATATTTTATATACAAGATTTACTCAGAGCCATTCTCCAGCCACTTGCACATTTTCTCTCTAGCTCTTTGTTATAATGGTAATTTAACTTATAAGTGGTTATATTAAGCCATAAAATGCTTAATCTCTTTAGGATCTGAGAAATTTGAGTCAAACTGTATTTACAACTGAGTAGCATTTTACTGAAGATACTTCAGTATCTTCCCACAATCCCTGGAACAACTTTTCTATTTTATCAACTTTGCTAGTTTGATGGCTATCAACAGTGTTCTGATTTGCATTTATTTTATTTTGAAATTTTCAAGTAATTGATAATTTATATTTCTTTGGCAGTTGTTCATATCCTTTCACTGATTGTCTTTTTCTTGTGTCAATTTTTATTGAATTTTTGGATGGCATTTTTTCATTGATATTTGAAGCAAAGTTTTTATTTCCTAAAATATATCTATTCTTCTTACTCTAAATGCAGTTTTACTTGTGTAAAAGTCTTTTGTTACATATGATCTTTTCTGTCCCATTTCTGGTTATAATTTATCCCCCATTCATAAATGTGAAATGTATAACCTATTCTCTACTAATTTGAAACAAATTTGAATTTTTTTGTTTGCATTACAATCATTTCAGGATATATTCTGCACCCTATCCAGTTAGTTTTCATTTTAACAGAGAAAAACACTTCAGCAAAAATCTAGTTGTCAAATCTTACAACATATGCAAAATTCTTTACTCCCCACCTCTACAAGGAAAGAAGAAAGCTAAATTTCTTTACCTCTGGGATGATATCATTACAATGATAAGAGTTTGGGTTTAATTTTACCTTTTCATGTATATTATTGAAGTCATTGTGCATATTGTTTCTTTGTTCTGTTTACTTTGTATCAAGTCATACAAGTCAGATTTCTCTGGATTCCTCATATGTTGTTTCTTACATTAACTAAAAATCCCATTATATTCTTAGGTCTTAAGTTCTTCAGGTATATCTCAATTGTTGAGGACACCATTTAACTTTCAGTTTTTGTTGCTGGAACAAAATGCTATAGTTTTGTAATATATTTGAGCTCTTTTGGGAATCTACTCAGTTATAGTATTTCAGGGTCAAAGATTATACAGTATAACGATTTTTCTCCCAAAATTCCAAATTGTTTTCAAGAATTTGATTTGTAACTACCAGTATTATAATAGTGTACCTATCAACCCCTATCTTTTCTAACATTAACTATTTGTTTTTTCAACTTTACCAATATGCTGAATTTGTTTTAAAAACTTGCATATCTTTTATTAGTAATATAGAATAGTTCTTCATATGGTAGCTGATGGTTTTAAATTATTCTTTTGAAAATTTCATGTCCTTTGACTACTTTTCTATTGGGAAGTGATTCATCTTCTAGATTTGCGTTCAGCTCTGCAAATCTTGTGTATCAAATCCATCTGGAATTCATTATTGTATATATTTAATTTTTGTCTTTGTATCTTCAGCACTTAGCACAATAGGCATTTAATAAATATTAGTTGAATTTAATTGTTTGATCTTTGCCAGACTACTTTCTAATTTTTAGTTTGTTTTTAACAGTTCTTGTCAAATTAATAGCCCCTTGCTTGTATTCTTGGGTTTATCAAATATGACCTAAAAATGACCACTTTGCAGATATGCTTTTAAAATTTTTTAACCAGGACCAAATCAGTTCTACAATTAGTGCATTGTAGTATTCTTTGAGATCTGGAAGCACTAACACTACCCCTCTCACCCAGTCTTTTTTTTTTATACTATTAAATATGTACTTCATCTTTCATTTCTATAATGCTTTTACCTGTATATTATAGACAGACTTGCATGTAATTTGCTTTATTTACAATTCATTTGAATTAAGTCATTCATTAAATTGCTTCTCAATTCAGGCAAATCAATTTAAAAAAATAATGTCGAATGTGGAACTAAGTATCATTTTCTAATAATACTTTGTCTATCCTACTCTAAAAACAAATTCTAAATAGAAAATAAAGGAAAAGAAACTGTTCCTTGTTGCAAGTATGGCCCCAGAGAAAGTTTTGAATATACAAAATAAATCTTTGCAAAATCTCATCTATGAAAATAAAATAATTAAAAGTTCTTTGGTTTCTGTGCATGATTATTTTTATTCTTTTATTTTTGGAGGAAGAAGGGAGTAATTGGCTAGTAGTTAGGGAAAAACAATTACTGTCATTTACCACTATCATTATCTCCCTCATCAAATAAACAACAACAACAAAAAAAAAAACCTTCCACAGCACTAAAAAAATTAATTTAAATTTGAGAATGAATATAAAAGTGCGTACAAAGGGAGCTTTTTTTTTTTTCCCCCTGAGGTAATTGGAGTTAAGTGACTTGCCCAGGATCACACAATTAGGAAGTGTCTGACACCAGATTTGAACTCAGGTCCTCCTGACTTCAGGGATAGTGCTCTATCCATCCACTGCTCCATCTAGCTGCCCCTAAAGGGGGGGCTTTTTAATAACCCACTTTTTAATCTTTTTTTTTTTTTTTTTTTTTTGCTTTTTGCTGAGGCAGTTGGGTTTAAGTGACTTGCCCAGGGTCACACAGCTAGGAAGTGTCTGAGACCAGATTTCAACTCAGGTTCTCCTGACTTCAGAGCTGGTGCTCTATCCACTGTGCCATCTAGCTGCCCCACCCACTTTTTAATCTTAAAATGCAAGGGAATTTTAATCTGATAATGCTCACCTTCTAATTAAATTTTCTCTTGGGGCTAAAAAATTGTCTCCTGACAAAACAGTGAGATTTAGACCAGCCAGACTGCTCTGTGCTTGTGTGTTCTGGTGGACTCATCTAATATGCAGCCTTATATTGTATTACCAGGTTAGGAACAGTAATCACTAGTTAGGACACTATAACCACTAAAGAAGAAAAAAAAGAGTTTTGTGATCTTTTATAAGAATATTGACAAGCCCAGCCTGCAGAAACAAAACAAAACAAAACAAAACAACAAAACCAAAAAATATCAAAAAGAAGCACAAAGTAAACAAATAAAAAAGGCCATAATTTTTCTATTAACTTATCTTAATGTCAGGGACCAGGCAACTATTGAGACTTTGACAGTACCAAAATATATGGCATATCTTTACTAGGACAAAATTCAAGGATGATGGTGCTGTTGAATCCTGACTGATTAATGGTTCTCTTACACTGACCAAATTTTGAACTTTTATAGCTCTGTAATTGAATTTTCAGAATAAGGATTTGTCCTATGTTAACTAGACTACTACCACATCCACCATACTCTGATTACTGGTCTTGATATCCCTCCATAAAAAAAAAAAAAAACTATATGATAAAGGACAATTGCTATGTTCTACTATAGGTATCTGGCTAGAGCTACACGTGCCAATAGACCTGAGACACTAGCCCTGAAGCTTGAGCGAGGCCTAGGAACCGGATCAGGGCTGTACTTGCCCGTTAGAATACTTCAGCCTCTGGCACAGAGTAATAACAAACTTTTTATTTTGTTGAAACATTGTTTATTCCCAATGTTTGGTCTAGTGTAAAAGCATTAAAAATATTAGAGCTAGGCTATAGAATCCAATAAAAGTTTTCAAATTATTTTTTTTCAGCTAAGTTTCCAGGTAATAGCTTCCTTGTTAGAATGCCCAGACCACTCTGCCAGGACCCAAATCACAGCACCAGAGTCACAATGCTCATCATGCCTCAAACACCAAGTGACAGTCACAGCAGTATCATCACCAGGTCCCAGGCACCAGCACAGGATAAAAATTGTAGGATTACAGGTTTAAACACTGGGCCAGAAGAACAGCTGATGCTTCATCATGCTTAGAACATTGGACCAACACCATCTCTGTACTCTTCATATGCTTAAGGCTCCACCAGGCCCTGATTACAGAGTCAGAAATACATCTGAGATATCATCCTACTGTGACTCCCAAGGTTAAAACATTAACCAGGCCCCAACCACGGGGATTAGGTTCCACTGGCCTTAAATCTTCAATCTATCACTTTATCAAGTGATGGACAGGAGACAGAAGTCTTGTCTTACCTTAACCTCAATCCATATGGAATGAGGCTGCCCTGAACTTCAACAACCAAGTAAAATCTCTAATAGACACTGACTGTAAGCAAAGTTAAACTGCAACTTGAGCCATGGGTTGAGTTTTCTTTTGAATTCACTCCCTGTTTTCATGCTTTATTATAGCTAATTAACTGTGTCACCTCTTAAATTTGCCCCAACCACCATGGCAAGATTTCACTAGGGAACAGATATTAGATCAGGTGCTATAGATTTAAATCTCCAGGTACAATTCTGCCCTTAACTAAGGCAAGAGTTGCAAGATTCCATTGGGTTCCTATCACTGTGCTAAATTTATATTTGGTCTTGACCCTTTGTCATATTTATGGGTCCCAGTTATTATACAAAGACCATACTGGGTCTTGACTCCCCCGTCACAACATTATTGGCCCAGTACCATTGCACTCTCATAGTTACAATGGACTTTACCACTGACAACTTTTCCACTAGGCTTAAATGTCTGGACTGTGGTTGAGCCTGATTCTAAAACCCAGATTATACCAGTATTGATGTCTCCCCACACCCTAATAGTAAGACTAAGTCTGTACTGAATTCTGAGGTGTGAGTGAAGCTTCAGTGAGTTAAAGCCATATGGCCAGAGATCCAGTGAAACCTGCAAGTTCCACTAAATCCTGACAACTGGGTCATTCCATCACTGTATGTAGAACAGCAGGCTAAGCTGACTGCTTATAGTCACCACACTGAAACTCAGCTGAGGCCTAGGCACAGGACCAGTGCTGTAAATATTTTAGTAAAACACTCCAGCAAAAGGCTACAATTGCAACATTACCTATTACTGACCACTAGTCTAGGGTCACAGCTTAAAAAAAAGAAATTAGGACTAAATCATGAAGGCCAAAGTTTCAAAGCCATCATCTCCTAACCACTATTCCAGGTCAACATCTTCACTGTTACAATACCCCGACAGCCACTTAAGGGCCTTCTCTGCATCTTCATTCCTTCCATGTCATAGCACCAAGACCACAACAGAATGCTCACCATTCTCCAGACAATTACCAAAGCCTAACTATCAGACCAGGTTTCAAACAATTAGCCAGAATGGTCGCTGATCCTGCACTATCCTCGGAATACTACTGAGCTGAGTCTTCCTCTAGGCTCTTCTTATGCCCTTGCTGTATGCCTGATTCTCCACTAGGAGCCATGTATACATCATTAGATCTGAGTAATGGCAGGTAAGTTTCTCATCAGTGTGGAAGGACAAGCTACCCCCTCACTAATTCTTCAGCATTTGATGGAGGCTGCCACTGACAGTGAACCTCAAGCCCTATGACCACTAGCCTTCAGACTTTGGATCATCCCTTGCCTGTATGCCAAACATTGCACACAACATAGCATAGTTCTATATGCTTGAATACAGACAATGCTTCCAATAGACCTAGACCAACAAGGTGAAAAATACTGAGATTTCTTACTAGCCTTCAAATCAATGGGGTTCCAAAATCTGAACTGAGCTTCCCTTAATTGAAGGTCACTTTTCTATTAGATTTCAGTTAAATGAGATAATGAAGGTAAAGCACTTTGCAAGCCTTAAAGCACTATATAAATGTCAGCTATTATTGTTGCTTGAGTACCAAGCAAAGGCTCTGTTGATTTATCATTTAGCAAAAACTCCACTAGGTCTGCATTCCTATAAGGCCCTCCAGAACATCTTCCCACTAAGTCCCTAGGTTACACTTTAATAGGTCTAGGTCGTCAAAATACATTCTCTAGATAAGAACTACTAGGTTGAAGTTGCATTGGATACCAAACCACACTTCACATTTCCTATAGTTCTGGATTATTCATTTAATTGGTCTGAATCATTGGATAACATTTTTACCAAATTCCGATCTTCAGATCATACATCTGCATAACCAAACAAACAGGCCTACTTCCATGATTCCATCACCCTATTACCCAGGTCATATCACTATAAGATCTATTTGACTGGGGAACAATTATACCAGTCCCAGATCTTGAAGACAAACTACTATATTGCTTACATCATGGGTAATAATGTTAAGGAGCAGACCACCAGATTAAACTTCTATCCTGTCCTAACCCACAGGACACACCTATAATTAACCATGACCATTAGAATGAACTTAGATTAAGACAGGCACAGACAATTCAGTAATACTTTAAGTAAACCAGGCAGCAGCAAGATCTGAACCAATGGTTAACAAAATTACCAGGATGAAAATATCAGAATGCAATTTCAACAATCCAGAACAACTAGCCAATTCTTTCACAGGACATAGATATCATGGCTACAGCTCTGCCCAGTTCATACCACATGTCAAAGACAGTGCCGAGGTCACACAGCCACCAGAGTGAGACCACTCAGTAGGAACATTTCATTGCCCAAATCATCAGATTCTTTTACTCAGCCTTCACTAAAAAGTCACATTTACATGATCTGACATGACAGATTCCATCATATCAAAAACCCACCTCCAACGTATTTGAAAACTGAATGGTCTTGCTACCAAGTCCAACCATAAAACCATACTTCTGCCAAAGTGCCAGCTACCAGAATTTAGAGCCCACAAGAGATGACCATCAGGCTGAAGCTGCACTTTGCTGTGACCACCAAGATGAGACTCTCTCTGGGGCTCAACACCAAACCCAGACTGTGCAGAATAGAAAAGTAACATGATGTTTAATTGTAACTATCCATACACCAGTTGTGGGAGAAGAATTGAGGAGTATGTCCCTTTTAGAACTGTTAGCAATATCATTTCCATCCTACAGAAAAAAAAATAAAACTGTGGCATCTACAAGGCATCTATAAGTAGATTTTCCTGGAGCAGATGAAATATGTCCCATTTGTTGGCCTTATTGACACATGGAATGTAGTTTATGGTCTATTTCGTGTGTGTCTTTTGAATCCAAAAGGGCTGTCATATGTTTGAAGAATAAAGGAATTTGGCAACCATAATCACTAGCCATACTAACTCTTCTATTCAGGCCTTTGGAGGAGATAAGCATGAAATTTGCCCTCCAAGTGCCTCAGAGGAAAAAAAAAAAGAACATGCTCCATTTTTAGTTTCCTATATCCTAATATGGTAGGTTTAGACTCTAGCATTCTTCACCAGCTGCTTCATTATTTTCCCACTCAGACTTTGAATTCCCTGTGACTATTAAAGGTAAATTGCTCTGAACCTGGATTTGGCAATGATCACATGCCACAGGAGAGAAAAACATCTAGAAGTAAATAATCTATGAAAAATCACAACTCAAGAGAAGAGTGGGCCAAGATAACATGGGGACACATTTCTTATCTTGCTTAGAGAAATTTCAAAAGTAGGAAAATTAAATGAACATATTTTCTTTTTTAAAAGTAACTGATCCCTGGTAAATATTTAAAATTTCACCTGATTTTGTGTCTTATTTTTGTAATCCTTTGTAGTTAAATAGGAAAATGCTAAACCTGTCCATTCTTTAAGATTCCTGGGGAATAGTTGTGGATTTTCCTAGTCATGGGGAGAGAAAAGCTTCTATATAATTTTGTGCTTTAAAAACTTAGGTGCTATGGAAATGTAAGGTCTTGCCATCATTGGATTACTGTTATCCCTTTCTGTTATGCCTTTCACGACTCTCATTCACACAGTCTCTTCTTCAGCAGCAGCCTGGGTCCAGTTCCCTCCAAAAGGCCTCTGTCAGTTCTATTACTCTGTGCCCTGTATCAGATCACCCCATTTTGGGGTGGCTAACCATCAGGCTAGAAATATTGAATCATTTATCTTGTCTTTGCAAAAGAATCATAACTCTATCCTCTGCATATCTAGCCACAACTGCTCTAAGTACCACAACTACCGGGGTTACCCCATCTCAAACATCAGAGTATTGAACAATTACACATGACATAGTTGACAGTATATAGTACTTTAAAAATACTTTTTGAAACCTTATTACTAAAGTATTATTAAGCAATCCCTGTAGCTCACAAACTATGCCAGTGCTGTAGCTTCATTCCTAGGTTGTTCTAGCATTTGTGCCATGGCAATGTGGTGCCATTATTCAATTTAACATCAGCTGCACCATTTTTACTCTTTCATTTGTTCTGAATCAGAGCTGAGATGCACATGGTGAAAGTTTCCCCAGAGAGATCTGCCTTCTCAAGATTTATAAGGGTTAGCTATGTCTAGTTGCCCGCATCTCATCTACCTATACTATTCCATTCACTCCAAGGTACTATGATAAATAGAACAAAAGACTAGGGAAATGATTACACCCTCATTGTGTCCTGAGAAGAAAAGATTCTATCTGTGTCTGTCAGCCCCAATCAGTAGGATCAGTGTTGCATCTGCATAGTTAAAATTCTTCAAATTATATCCCAAGGCAACAGCTTCATTGCCAAGGTGTCTTGACCTAATCCAAGATCTGATTTACAAAAAAAAAAAAAAAAAAAAAAAAATTAAACCTGAATCACAACATCAAGGTCAAAGTTTCAAAGCCATAATGTACATACCTGTGACCCCGCCCCCTCCCCGCCCAAGTCAATTCCTTCATTGCAACAATGTTCTGACCAGGTCCAGGGACTATTTTTAAACATTACAACTAGACCTTGAGATCTTATTTTTATCTTAGCCCCAAGGAAACAGCTTCATTGTTAGCTTCCATGATCTAGTCCAAGGTAACAGAATAAATAAATTTGACTTACAGATTGTAAGATCAAGGCCAAAGTTTTAAAGGAATCTCAAGTCTTGACCTCCACTCCAAGACAATAGTTTCATTGCTATGATGTCTTTACCTTGTCCAGAGGTTATACAATGCTTATACATTGTTAGGTCAGGACCACAAGATCAAGGACAAAATTTCATAAATCATTACATTTTGACCTCCACCCCAAAGCAACAAGATTTTTGCCAAGATGACCTGATCTTATCCAGGGCTATAACTTAAAAAAAAAAAAAATGGACTTTGACCGCAAACTCAAGGCCAAAATTTCTAACTTCTCATATTCTGACTTTACCCTCAATGAAACAGCTTCATTGCTACATTAATGACCTATTACATAAGCATATTTTACAAAATACTAAATATGGACCACAAGAACAAGGCCAAAGTCTCAAAGACATTGTGTCTTGAACTCCTCCCCAGGGAAATATATTCATTGCTAAATTCCACGACCTGGTTCAGGGCTACAGCTCAAAAAAGTTATATATGGGCCACAAGAGCAAGGCCAAAGTTTCAAAACCATCATGCTCTGACCTCTGCCTCAAAGAAACAACATCATTGCAAAGACACCCTCACCTGGTCTGGTACCACAGCTTAAATCTATATTCCAAGATCAAAGCCAAAGGCTCTATGTTCCAACCTGTCTTCTTAACCCCAAGGCAGCAACTTCATTGCTATGAAGCCATTAGCTGGTCCAAGACCAGAGCTTAAAAAACATCAGACTTGTACTACAAGATCAGAACCAAACTTTCAAAGTTATCACGGCCGTACCTCTGCTGCAAGACCATACCTTCAATGATAAGATACCCTGGTTTTGGTCCAGGGCATAACTTCAATAACAACTTCAATAACTTTGTATCTGGACCACAATATCAAGGTCAAAGCTTCTAAGCTGTCATGTTCTAACTGGTTCCAAGGCAACAACTTCATTACTATGATGCCAAAATCTGATCTAGGGTTAAAGATGAAAAAAACATTAGGCCTGGATCACAAGATCTAGGCCAAAGTTTCAAAGCCATCACTTCTAACCTCTATGCCACAGCAACATCTTTGCAATACTCTGACCACCACTTCAAGGCCTGTACTGCATCTTCATTACTTCCAAATCACAGCAACAGGGCCACAACTGCAGGCTCACCATGCCCCAGACAATGGGTGACAGCCACAGAGGTGCCATCATGAGGTCCCAACCACTAGGCCAGGAAATAGATATAGCATCACCAGGCTTCAATCATTGGGCCAGAAGAACAGCTAATCCTTCACTATGCTTAGAATACTGGGCCAAGAGATTTCTGCACTCTTCATATACCCAAACTATATGCCCGAAACTCCATTGGGCACTGACTGCAAGGCCAAGAACACATATTGACCAGTACCACACTATGATCAAGATAAACATACATCAGACTTCAAACATAGGACTCAAGTTCCACCAGCTGTAAATCTTTAGTCTGCAGCTTTATTGGGTACTGACCAATAGATGAAAGCCTTGATTTACCTTGACTAATGGCCCATACCTCAATCGGGTCCCAATCATTAAGCTAAGTAGCCATCAAGGCTAAGCCACAAGGATAGCAACCAGATGAATTTAGGAATGAATCTATACTGAAGTTCCTAAGAAAGAATCAGCATGAAGACCACAGGCTAAGACTCTGCTGAGCTCCAAACCATGAATAATAGGCTTTTACCCTCTCCAATAGTTATGGGTCTCAACCATTATATAAAGAAAAAATGTCTTGACTTCAAGAGCAAACACCTCTGGGCTTTTATAACTGGATCACTGAGGTTTTATTTGCTCACTGATGTTTAATTCCCATGGGCTTGGACCAAACCCTAGGCTAAAGTAGGAATAACTCTTCAGAATCAAATGTAATCCCTATTAGCTTTAGGTTAAGGCCAAGGCCTCAGAGTGAGAAACTCAGTGAACCTTGCTCAACAATTTGAGGCTTCATTTAACCTTTATAAGTAGGTCATCAAATCACTGTTCCAGGAACATCAGACTGAGACTACACTGAACCCAGACTTCCTAAATTCAGTGGCACTAGGCTTAATAACTGTTCCAAATCGAATCTTATCCCTATCAGGATATAGATCCACTGGACTCAACTATCCGACCAAACAATCTAGGTCCCCAATACCAATCTGAGTTTCTACCGAGCCCTGACATTGACAGGATCAAAATATGGAAGGAGGCTACACTATGCTCTGAAACTCAGGCCTAGACAATGAAGAAAATGTTCCTTATTTTCTTAAGTATTAGTCTACATTCCAATAGATCTCCAAGTTATGCCAGCACCACATAAATGATTTTTATACCAAAGCTTAGCTGTTTCAAACAGAGACTACATGGAGCCTTTTCTACCAGACTTCAGGGACATAGGCCTCTGATGACCACCAAATCACATCTCTATCAGTCCTTGAACACTTTGACCAAGTTTCCAAAAGACCTAGACCAACAACATGAGGAAACACTGGGATTTGCTGACTGCATTTTACTTCAACAGGACTCCAAATGTCTTGATCTGGCTCCACTAGGTCACTTGTCCAAGAACACTCTTCTATTTGGTCTAGGTCACTGGGCTAGGGTTCTATTTGGTCCCTTTTATGGAATTGGAATTCCACTAGTCTTAAAATATTGCACCATTTTGTTTTCTGTAACTTACACGAGTATCCTTATAATCAGTGAAAGAATGAATGATCTGTGGCATGTTCAATCTCTGACTATTTTGATGCTTCTGCCCAGTTCTGAGGAGAAAACGAATGTGAAATTTTTTCTTTCAAGTGTCCCAGTGCCATCAATAGTCTCCTATATGCCATTATGGTCATTTTAGCCTCTCATATTAGTCTTCCTATCATCTTCTCACTCAGAATTTGGTTCAATAAAAGTAAACTGAAAAGAATTTGCACTTGGTAATGGTTACTAATTATGTAGGTGACAAATATTTGGAAGTCAAATAACCCTTTATAGGGGAAATATCCATGGAGTTGTCACAGCACAAGAGAAAAGTGGGCCAAGGAGATATGGCATATTTCCAATGTCTCTAATCTCAAGAGGCAAAGGGAAAATTATCTCTGTTTACTTTTTGATAGGAATTGATTCCCTTGATGTATTTGAAATGTATTTAATTTTATCTCATCTGATATATTTTCTAGTTAGAAGGACAATGATCCTGGTTTTTTTGTTTTGTTTTGTTTTTGTTTTGTTTTGTTTTGTTTTTTGGATTCATGAGGAGGTGAATTACAGAAACTCTTGAATATATAGAAAGAACTGTGTGTGTGTCTGTGTGTGTGTGTCTCTGTGTGTGTGTGTGTGTGAGAAAGAGAGAAAGAGTGCATATTTTGAAAACTATAGTATTATGCAAATGAAAAATATTACTGTTATGAAATCCTGTCATCTCTTTCATCACTTACCATTCCACAGTTGCTTTTCTATACGTGCTATAGGTATAGTATTTCTTTGCCTATACTCACATAGGCTCTTGTAGAGTTTTGGATCCCTCCAAAAGGCAATTGCCACCAGGCCAAGTTTGAGATGTTGTTACATTCCTTGCATCAGATTGCACCAATATAGAAATAAGAATTCTATACTGGGATGAACTTAGATTCAGGCTTTACCTTGGTCACCATTGACCAAATACCCAATTATTACACAGTCTTTGTGAAAGGACCATATCTTTACTCTTACTATCCCTCAAAAAATCTGCTACAGCTATGCAGTTATCCCATCATGAGTACTGGACAATAAACATTAAGCTATCATATTTTGATTATATCATTTCAATTTGCTAATCTAAGTATCCCTCCAGAGAATTTATATTGTCTCAAACTCCCTAACATCAGGACTAGGCCAACAACTGTGGCTTTAATATCCTTTGATTAAAGTCTTACATGTCCACATGACCCTAACCATAGAGTCCAGGCCCTGAATATCTTCATAAAACTTAACAGGGCTGTGATCATCTGACTCAGAATGTACCATACCTTAATCAGTGCCCCCAACTATTACTATTCTCTAAATACCTGGCTGAGTTTATACCATGCATGGAACATAGGACTAGGAAAATACATGTGCTCTAAATACCAGGCAAAGAATACAGCTACCCTAGTTAATCCCAGTCACCAGGATGAAGTTTTGTCATGTTGCAGGCACCTGGCCAAAATCACCATTTCTTTCTTAGAATGATGCAAATTCTATCCAGAATCACAGTTTCTCCATCATGTATTACAAACATTGATTTAGCTTGAAAAGCTTTAGTCCTGGGTCATAGGTCAAAGTTTGAAAGCCAAAATCCTGAATTCTATCCCAAAGCAACTTCTCATTATTACTAACCCAGGTCCCATGTTGCATCATCATATCCCAATCACAACTTCAAGGCCATAAATGCATTTTTGCCATGCTCACTATAGTCACCATACACTATAGTCACAGCTGTGTCATTACAAAGTCCCAACCATCAGGCTAGGAAATAGCTATAGCATCACCAGGTTTCAAACAGTGGACCAAAGGAAATCTGATACTTCACCATGCTTAGAACACTGGCCTGAGTCTATCTTTGTGCTACCCCTGTGGTCTTTAATTCCAAAGATAGTAACATACAGTTTACTATAACACTTTGACTACCAAGTTAAAGATTCACCAGGCTCCAAATGAGGGGTCGTATATTTCGCCATCCATAAATCTTCAGGTCATACATAACTTTATCAAGTACTGACCAGCAAATAGAAATCTTGTTTGGTCTTTATGATTGAGCACACATACCTCATTTAGGTCACAGTCATAAATTTGGGAATCCACCAGACATTGACAGCTGAATTCTCAGAGACTTGGGGCTCCAGACCTCTAGTCTCAGAATTTATTTCCCTTCTTGAGCTGTACTTCAGTCAAGCCCCACCCTCCAGGGCAGGTCTCTATTAAGAACATTACTTGAACAGGTTTGAATTACTATGGTATGAAAGAATCATATCTCTTCTGGATCCTGCCTAAGTTCATTTGAGGCTTTCACCCTCAGAGAATATTTATGGATCACAATGAATATGCAGAGGTTGCACCAGGTTTTGATTTTAGGGCCCCAACTCCAATGGGCTGAGGTTTCAATGGATATTGCCAACTGAATCAAACCATGAATGATTCTGGAAATTTGATTTAGGTGCCACTTGACCACAAAGCCCAGACCATAGCAACACTAACCTCCATTCATTCATTCAACAAACATTTATTAATTGCCTACTGTGTCTTAGGCATCATGCTGGGTGCTGGGAAAACAAAATAAAAACAAAAAAAGGGCAAATCATTCCTCCCTCAAGGAACTTATATTTTATAGTAACTGACTGAGGATTCATTGATATCTAAGCTGTGGGCTGTAGTTTTACTGAGACTAGATACCCTTGTGGGTATCAACCTTGGAGAGCTTTAATCACAAGAATGGTGACTTATTAGACTCCCACAACTGTAGAGCTCTATCACTATATCCAGAATAATAGACTCAAAACTATTCTGAGCCCAAATTAACAGGGTTCAGCATCATTAAACTTCAATGATCATGCCAAATTTTTACTGAGCCCTGATTACAGAGCAAGACCTATGAGACATGAATACCAGTTAAAATACATCTAATTGATTTGCTCCTCTGACTTCTGACAATTATACCATATGTCCAATGGCATGGACCAAAAGATGGAGGCTGTATCAGACTTGTAATTCTTAGCCTTTGACCTTTAAGTCTTCACCATTAGTTTAATACTATGAACCTAGTGATAACTTCACTAAGCTGAGTCCTCAAGATGTCTTATCAAGCTTCAGGGCAGGCAAGGGGTTCTGTTTTAGGGACCTGCCTCAGTACCCATGCTTGTCAAAATCTTAATTATCAACTACCATTAAGTTACTATCCAACTGCCACCATAGAGCCATGATTACTGGCTATATCTCTGCAAATTTGTCATAAGTTCATCACCTGAATTTGATTCTAACAAGGTAAGAAAACACTTAATCTTACTTTGTGGGCTTGTGGAACAAGGTTGTAAGGGGTCTTACATTTCAGGCTACAATTTAGTTCTTCCTGTATTACCAGACCAGGACTTCAGTAATGCTTGACCATGGAGCTTCACTTCTAACTAGTTCTAATCACCAAACTTGGATCAACAGGAAACAAATTCACTAGACTCCAACCACCAAGTTGTGGATGCACTGACTATTAATCCACTTATAACACTTCTATAATTCAAGATTCTCTTGTGATCTTTTAAATTTCTGAACCATCATCACCAAATCCAGATGATCAGACCTTCACCTAGCCCCAATAATCAGGATCCACATTCATCACTACCTGATCATTACCTTATTGCCCAGGCAACACCCCTCAAACCTATGTGACTAAGAAACAAACTGCAAGTCCCAGATCTCCAGCCAAAATCTTCCACAGGACTCATGAACAATGTCATTGGACACAAACCACCAATCCACACCTCTTCAACTTTGACTTTTGGGTAATAATATAATTCCATTTAACTATGCCCTTTAACTGAGATTGTATTCAATAAAAGTCAAAATCCTAACAGACCACTTAGCAACAATTCAACCAAGAAACATCTCAAACAGACTTGATGAGTAAGGTACATTGTCACTAAGACAATTACACTAGGAAATAATATATCTATCAATAGATACCAAGCCTACAAATTTAGCCAGTCTTAAAATAGTGCTGTATTGCCAACTAACAACTAATTTCCATAGGTCATATCTTTATTTAGTTCTTACAATTTAGACTGTTTTTTTTAGCACTTTTGGATAATTAGCAAATTTATTGAGTTTTATGTATATATTAAAATTTAACTATCATATCGAGAGTGTTAATAGGCTGTGACCACTAAGTTCAGTCAGTGCCAGGTTCTGATGAGCAGAATAAAACTTAAATTTGTTTCAGCACCAGAGCCAGACTTATGCAGAATAGAGAAACTCCATGATGATTAAATTACATCAAATTAAACATTATGTGGGTAGGGGGAGACAGAGAGAGAGAGAGAGAGAGA